>MU382721.1:0-96947 GCA_022495115.1 Xylaria castorea | reverse complement strand
ATAATAATATTTTTAATATTATTAAAATAAGCTTTTAAACAGTTTATATTTTTTAATAAAAATAAAAACAAAATAAAAATATTTAGTATATAAAACGTTATATAACTAATTTAGTTGTTAATTTTTATTATATTAATAAATATTATTATATAGCTTTTATTAAAGTTTATTTTAGTTGTTTTAAAAGCTTAAGTAATTTTTGTACAAAAGTTTTTTTATATATATATTTTTATTTATAGTTTTTTTATAGTTAAAAACTTTAAAGCTTTTATGTTTTAAATAATATTTTAATACTTTATATAATATTAATTATTAAATATAAATTAGTTTAATAGCTTATTAGTTATTGTTATTTAAATGTTTTTTTTAGTTATATAATATATAAATATATTATTTATAAAATATAAAGCTAATTTTTTTTTATATAAACTAAGATTTTTTTTATTTTTATTTTTATATAAGTTTAAATAGCTTTTATATTTAGTAAAATAAATAAAAAAAAACTTTTAAGTTAATTTATTATTAAACATTATTTTATATATATTAAAATATTAACTTTTTATATAAAACTTTTTTAAAAAAGTATAATTAATTAACTAACATTTTTTTTTTAATAAATAAAACATTTTTTATTTATATAAATATTTTTTTAAAAATAATTAATTATATAATTTTTGCTAAAATACTATTTTTAAACATTTTAAAAATATTGTTTAATATTTTTAGTTTATATAAAATAGTAAATAATTTAGTTATAACATTAGTTTATATAATATATATTTTTTGCTTTTTATACGAAATGTTTGTTAAACAAGTTTTTTTTAACTTAAAAGTATATACAAAAATTAAAAAAAAAACTTTTATATATAAGTTCTTAAAAAATAAATACTATTTTAAATTATTATATATTTTTATATATTTATATAATAGTTATACTAAAGTATATTTTTTTTAAATATTTTATTTTAAATGCTTTTTATACTTTTAATAGCTTATTAATTATACTTTTTAATGTTTTATATAAAAAAAAGTTTTTTTTTTATTTATATATTTATATAAAAATAATATTAGTTTAATTAGTTTAATATTAATTATAGTTTATAACTATATTAAAATATAAATTTATAAAATTATACGTTTTTTTTTATATATAATTAAGTTTAATATAATATATATAATAGTTTTTTATATAATTAGTTAAAATAGTTAAAAATATAGCATAAAATAAGTTTTTTATAATTTTTAGCTTTTAACAAAAATTAATAAACTATTATATTTTATTATAAAATAAATTATATAATTTTTTAAAATAGTTTTTTTTTTTTTGCTAAATTTATAAAAATATTTAATATTTAGCTAACAAAATAATTTTGTTTTAAATATTATATAAAAATAAAATTTAAATTTAAAATATAAATATTTTTATATTTAATATTATATAAAACATTAGTTGCTTAAAAGTTTATAAAAAATATTATAAAACTAAATATTTTATTATATGTTAAAAATATAACATACTTTTAAGTTATATTAAATTATAGTTTAATATAAATAATAAATAACGTTTAATAAATAAGATTATTTTTTAAAAATGCGCTTATAACTTTTTAAAATTGTTTAATAATATATTGCTTTAAGTTAAATGTTTTTTTTTAATTTTACGTACAAAAGTTTTTTTAACTTTATATATAAAAGTTTTTTAAAATTATAATTTAGTTTTAAAAATAAATATAGTAAAACTGTTTTATTATATAAATAAATTATTATAAGCTTAATTAAACAATTGTTAGCTTAAAATAAAAATAAAAAGTTGTTATATAAGTTTTTTTTTTTTTTAAAAAGCAAATAATATATAAAGTTTTATATAAAAAGTTAAAGTTTATATATTAAAACATAATTGCTTTTTATAAGCTATATAATATAGTTTTTTTTAAAGTATAATTTAAGTTTTTTGTTTAAAACACTTTTTATATAAAAAATATTATAAATTTTTATAATAATTTTATTGTTAATTATTTACAACATTTATACTTTAGTTAATTTAAAGTTTTTTATTAATGTTTTTTATAAATTTTTTAGTTCGTATAAACTTTAGTTATACTTAATATATAAATATATAGCTTATATATTTACTTTTTTTTAAGTTATTGTTTTAAAGTTATATAAAATATTATTATATATATAAAGTTTTATTGTTTTTTATACAATAAATAAAAAAATGCTAGTATAATTAGCAAATTTTTTTATTATAAACTTATATAAAATATTAATAAAAAAAATTAAAAACTATTGCTTAAAAGCTTTAACATTTTAATAAATTTGTTTTTAATAGTTTTTATATAAATAGCTAGCATTAAACATAATTATAAATAAAAAAAAGTTTAATTGTTTAATAAACTTTTACGTAATTTATATAATAATATTTAAGGTTTTTATTGTTTAACAAACTTTTATATAAAAGCTAAGCTAAAGTATAATTATAAAACTAATTTTTTTAGCTTATTAAATGTTTTATAAAGCTAAAGTATATAATATAAAACATATAGCTTATACGTTTAATATTAAAATTCCGTTTTTACTTTTGTTAATTTATGTTTTTTAGCTAAAAATATAATATTATATATAAATAACATATATAAAACAAATAACTTATATATTAATTTTGTTTTTTACTAAAAAAAAAAGCAAAGCTTTTATACGCAAAATTTTTTGCTTAAACAAAAAATTTTGCATATATGCATTACTTACTTAATTAAGCTAACAAGTTATTTAAGCAGTTATATAAAAAGTATTATATATAGTTAACATTAATGTTTTAACAGTTATAAAATAAATTATATAGCTTTTTAAAATAAGTTTTTTTTTTTTGCTAAATTTATAAAAATATTTAATATTTAGCTAATAAAATAATTTTGTTTTAAATATTATATAAAAATAAAATTTAAATTTAAAATATAAACATTTTTATATTTAATATTATATAAAACATTAGTTGCTTAAAAGTTTATAAAAAATATTATTAAATTAAATATTTTATTATATATTAAAAATATAATATACTTTTAAGTTATATTAAGTTATAGTTTAATATAAACAATAAATAATATTTAATAAATAAAATTATTTTTTAAAAATATACTTATAGCTTTTTAAAATTGTTTAACAATATATTGCTTTAAATTAAATGTTTTTTTAATTTTATATATAACAGTTTTTTTAATTTTATATATAAAAGTTTTCTTAAAATTATAATTTAATTTTAAAAATAAATATAATAAAGCTATTTTATTATAAAAATAAATTGTTATAAGCTTATTTAAACAGTTATTAGCTTAAAATAAAAAAAAAGTTGTTATATAAGTTTTTTTTTTTTTTAAAAGCTAATAATATATAAGATTTTTATATAAACAGTTAAAGTTTATACGTTAAAACATAATTGCTTTTTGTTAGCTATATAATACAGTTTTTTTTAAAATATAATTTAAGTTTTTTGTTTAAAACATTTTTTATATAAAAAATATTATAAATTTTTATAATAATTTTGTTATTAATTATTTATAATATATATATTTTAGCTAATTTAAAGTTTTTTGTTAATATTTTTTGCAAATTTTTTAATTTATATAAGCTTTAGCTATATTTAATATATAAATATATAGTTTATATATTTACTTTTTTTTATTAAAGGTTAGCTTATAAAGCGTTTATAATAGCTTCGTAAAGTAATGCACTAGATTTTAAAAAGTAAATATAAAAGATTACTTTTATTTATAATATTAATTATGCATGTTAAATATATGTTATAGCTTTACGGCTAATGTTTAACGTACGTACGTAGTACGTACGTTTTTATAACAGTTACGTTAGCTGCTTTTTTACATTTTTTAAGTTATTGTTTTAAAGTTATATAAAATATTATTATATATATAAAGTGTTAAAACATTAGTGTTAACTACATGTAAAACCTTTTATATAACTGCTTAAATAACTTGTTAACTTAATTAAATAAGCAATGCGCGTACGCAAAATCTTTTGCTTAAGCAAAAAATCTTATATATAAAAGCTTTACTTTTTTTTTTAGTAAAAAATAAAATTAATATATAAGTTATTTGTTTTACATGTTTTATTTACATATAATATTATACTTTTAACTATTTAACTATTTAACATAAAGTTTTATTGTTTTTTATATAATAAATACAAAAATATTAATATAATTATTAATTTTTTTTACTATAAACTTATATAAAATATTAATAAAAAAATTAAAAGCTATTATTTAAAAGCTTTAATATTTTAATAAATTTATTTTTAATAACTTTTATATAAATAGTTAACGTTAAACATAGTTATAAATAAAAAAAAGTTTATTATTTAATAAACTTTTATATAATTTATATAATAATATTAAAAGTAGCATAATTATATATTATTAGTTAAACTTTTATATAAAAGTTAAACTAAAATATAATTATAAAACTAATTTTTTAAACTTATTAAATGTTTTATAAAGCTAAAATATATAATATAAAATATATAGCTTATATATTTAATATTAAAATTCCGTTTTTACTTTTATTAATTTATATTTTTTAGCTAAAAACATTAATTAATGTTAAATAGCTAAAAATATAATATTATATATAAATAAAACATATAAAACAAATAACTTATATATTAATCCTGTTTTTTACTAAAAAAAAAAGCAAAGCTTTCGTACGCAAGATTCTTTGTTTAAGCAGAGAATTCTGCGTACGCGCACCGCTTACCCAATTGGGCTAACAGGTTATCTAAGCAGTCGTGCGAGAGGTCTCGCACGCAGTCAACACTAATGTTCCAACAGGAATCATGATTTGACGCCAGCAGCGTTCCCCTGCGTCTAAGCCCCGATATTGCGGCACCAACAGTACTGTATATGCGCGATTGGCGACGTAGTAACTCTATACAACTCGTGAAATATTTTGATTAATGATATGTATAATCTCAAAATTTCTTCGGCAATATCTGCAATCGGTACAAGGAAAGTGGTGAGAATTGGCATGCGAGTCTTACTTACATTGCCGTCGGAGTAGTGGGGTTCTCCGATAATGCTGCCTGGAGCACGCAACCGCCGATCAACACTCATACAGCCGCGTTAAGTCATCCGAGCCAAGAATATTGGCGTTACTCAAGTCTTGTTACCATACCTGTTGATTGGACAGAACAGTTTACAGAGATCCTATCATGGCTTGGGCATCCTACCTGTAATCCATACCCCTGTTGGTCCACTCTCACAGGCCTATCACTACTATTGTCGGTTCATAGACTTATGCCTGTGATTCTGCTGTGCCTTCGGATCTGACCAGAACTGCTCATGTATATAATTCCATCAGCATACTAGAGGATTACGCCTCGAGGCATTGATACTTCGACCGGCGAGCACTGCAGATCTATCTAGTAAAACATATAAATCCCCCACCGAGACCCTTAGTTGAAGTTTGACACATTTATTCATTTGTGTGCTCTGGCTGACTTGTACGTGCCAAGTCTATATATTGCGTTCAGCTCGTGGGGTAATCGCATCTATATGCCACCCACAACCTACAGGAGGAAAAGTTCAATCCCATCGCTCATGAACAACACCGCGAGTCACACGCATTCAAATCCGCGCATCATCCAGCACTATGGCATCCTCTCAACCGCTTTCAACACCAGTCCCTGCTCCTTCTCTCAACATCCCAGGCTTATCATGCACCGGCACAATGTGTGGCTCCAACGTGAACTACCAATGCCACAGAATCCCCATCGAATGTGCCGCGGTCGGCGGATATGAATTCGAGCACCTTCTCAAGCCCCAATTCTGGATCCTCTTGTGTCTGCTTTTTTTTATCACCCGTAACACATCATCTGAAGACGCGTATCATGCATTTCTTGAGCTGATAGCGAAATTACGTCTCGGACGGCCGCAACCCCGTTCGCGAGCCACGCAGGTCGTTGCGTTGCTAGTATATCTGGGCATCCTATGGCTCGTGTGGTTCGAGGAATACATGGTTCTGAGCACGGAATGGCATATAGCGCGGAAGGTCTTCGTCGTGTGGCGACCTAGCCTGACCCCCTTGCGGTTCCGGCTTCTTGCGCTTTATCCGGCTTGGGCGGTCGTTTCTGTCTTTTGTATCGCGGTCGTGGCTGCCACTATTACCGTTGGTGTCAGTATCACTGAGGTTCAGCTCGGCTGTGTCAAACAGATGGCGTCTCTCGTCATGGGACGGAAGGAATTGGATTCTCGCGTGCTTGGGGAATATGAAGCCGGCGGGGATGAAGAGAATAAAGCGAATGAGACGGAGGCTGCAAAAGTACCCGGACCTTCGGACGAGAAGAACCGGGGTTTGTTGGAGAACGTCGGAAATGTACATTGATACAACAGGTATAGGCTGACAATTCTCAAAGTAGTCTGCTGAGGATTTATATATTTGAGTTATCCGGAGCTCTCCATTGACCCTGAAACCAGACGCAGTTCACGATTATGCGGACTTGAGAGGTTTGGGATGTATGTTCATTTTCCAGTCTGAATATTCAATGGTGATCAAGCAAAGGCCTCAAAAAGAGTTTCAGATCATAACCTGGGCTGAGCGCCATAAGTGCTTGAAAGTAGCCCATACATATAGCTATATGAGTACAACCCACCATGCGACCCCTTGGGCTTTTGCAGTGACAACAATTAATTGTACAGACGATCGTTGACATTATTGATTAACAATAATTGCCTACTGCACTTTGCAAGTATGTCCTTAGTATCAGCTTTAAGTAGATGACAGCCCATTAACTATCCTTTTCCGTCAAGACTGCTACCTAAGGCCCTTTTTTAATTCTTTTATTTTTACATGTGATTGACGCGTTCTTTAGCAGTTTCTTTTGCCTCGTCAGAGACGTTTGGGTTCTTGAGAGTGGCCTTAAGGCCGCCGGCGACGTTATTGGGATTCTTCTCCTGGCTATCTACAGGACGAGAACACCCTTACTGAAACAGTCAAGCGCATCATGACTACTAGAACAGACAGAATTCGAAAGGGGCTGTCAGTTGTACGTGCAGCAGTTGTTGAGGTCCAGCGGACACAACAAGACATCAAAAACGACCTGGACAGGCTATCTAACGCGTACCATGAATCAGCCGAGATCACGTCGGCAAGACTGGACATCATTGAGGCCAACATTGCAAGAATGCAGGACAACCAGCCCTTTAATCCTCAGGACGAACAGGCATTTGATCCTCTGGGCGGACAGGTCATTGTCGATGACCAGCAGCAATTGGACGTCTATCCAACGCTCCCTAATCAACAACCACCACGTACCGCCTTATCTAACGCTTGGCAACGGGGACTATTGGATGATTTTAGCTCTTTCTTCGTACAAACTTGCTTCAAGTAAAAGAGTACTTTTATTGTGTAGATGAATTAGAAGAGATAGTATAAAAAGGTAGACTGGAGTAGCGGATATTCAAACATCGAAAATAGTCTTACCATCGCCGCCATTGAACTCCTTGTCAAGGACTTCACGAGAGTGCTGCTTGGACTCCTCCGAAGTGCTGGGGTTGTTGAGGTTGGCCTTGTGGCCACCAGCGATCTGGGCGTCGGAAGGCATGATGAAGTATTATGTGATGAGATAGTGGTGAGATTAAGTTTCCGTTTGATTGATAAATACTGCTCCGTGAGAATTGTATTGGGTGTTGTTATGGGTGTGTTAATGGATGGTCAACCTTTGACAGGAATTTTGCGACCTTTTATACATGAGTCTAGGAGCCATGCTCAGCGACCGACACGTGAAACTCGGTTAATTAGAGTATTTCGGAGTTGGTTTCTTCACGTATCCGCTATCTGGTCACAAATGAGTGAGTGGTCACAATCATGATGTCACTGGCCATCTAGTACGCCAGGTCGTGCCATCATCAATCGGGAACTAAAATCCTAAAAATGAAGGTAACCGGGGTTAATCTCTGATGAAGCGGCACCGGGAGGTAAATTGATAGAAAGCAATATCTCTGATGATATAATTATAATGGAGCGTTCGTATTTTGTTACTGACCAGAGGTACCTACCCTCGGGCAGCTGGAATCAACCAAGGGTAGGTCATGATTCAAGCAATTGAACTAATGCGTCGGTCGCAACTCACTATAGGTATGTGAGCCAGTATATTAAATATCCTATTTATCTGGGTTATAAACCTTCTGTTTTTCTATCATGTTGATGCTCTTTTGGTAACTACTAGGGTTAGGAGACTGGACTACAAGGGGTTAGACTGTGATCAACAGTGTAGGCACCAACCTCGACCTCAGGCCCTGGACTTTGTCTTTTTGAGATATTATAAAGCGGAAACGCTAGTTAACATGAATGCTTTGAATGACGACTCCAGTCGTCGGCTCGTGAAGCTCGATGAATCATCAACCTCGCTGGAGATGGGCCGATCAGAGCACGGGCCTAGAGCACGGGCTACTCATTCGATTTCCACGGAGATCACCCCAATGACGATGGCTTCGTGCACGGACGGATATATATTCGATACGAGAATGTAAGGGCGTCCTGCCTTGCCGGACTGTGTGGATGTTTGATCCCTACCTAACTATCTGTAGGTGGTAAACTCATGCATCCATGCATTTAAGAAATTGGGTTTCCGGGAGATATCACCCAGGCGACATTTTTAAAGGGATAAGTTGCTGAAAATAGGGATGGTGCTTTAGGTAGAAGACTCAGACGGTGGGTATAATATGCTAAAGCTACCTACGTACTTACTTACGTAGAGATACTGCCCAGTCCTCACTTCCAGAAATGTGGTTCAATACTAATTAGTATGCGCTAACTCATCAACTTCTACTGTACGTACGAGAGCACCGACTCGCAGTCCACAGCTTATCTTGTCCGCGACCATCCCGGCCGATCGAAGCGGAGCAGTAAATCAGCATCAAATCACACCTATACCATCCCAGTCTCCAGACTTAATGCACCTAGTCCAAAATACTCAAAGCTCTAGGTAGTTAGTATCGCCGATATTAATGCCAAGCACCCACATATCGGACCCATCCAGCTCGGAGCGTGGGGGGCTCGGGGGGTTATAATAGAACCAATGCTGGTGGATCGGGTCGGGCCTGGTGGAGTCGGAAAATGTTATTTCGACGACGGCCGTAGTCGCTTCCGTATCTGTGCACCCGACTAATACTTGCACATGTGAGTAGGTCTGTTCTACAGACTACTGGTTTTCTTCTTCTTTTTCTTGGTATTTTCATCGCTGATAGGGTATATATTATATGGCCTATTTTAAGATGAGGAAGGCATAATTGTTTTCGTTAATAGATTAATTGCTGTAGCGGCTTGTCTGGGAATCCAAACATCGAATACAACACTGCATAAGCGATACATGACAGGACAGATTTTGATGTTTGACATATCTAATTAAGGCTACCCAGATCTATCATGAAGTCGTATAATACAATAGTGATAACATATGCACACCCGATTAATTTCCCGAGAACATCGAACGGAGGAGACTAATTCTCTCATATCTCAGGACTTGGGAAAACCGACACCTATCCAGCAAAGCTAGGGCATGGCGGCCCCATGCAATCCTCCACTCTACGCCATCCTATATATTTTAGGCCAGTAAAACGCCACGCGATGCATTCGAATTCAAAGAGCGGCAGGTCTCTTTCCCAGTAGACAGCGCTCACGACTGTGCCGTTTGCTCGTTCTGCAAAGTCTGCTTCCTCGTCTCGTTCAGCTCCTTCGTGATGTAATCGTTGAACTCGTCAGGATTATCCAGGTATAAGTGGTGGCCAGCCTTGGTTACGACAATGACCTTGCAGGACCCATTCTCCTTCTGCTTCGCCTCATCGCTGGCTTGCGATAAGACCTTGGCTTGCGTCTCCTTAAGCTTCTCCTCTGCCGCGAGACCGCCGGCCACGTCCATCCAGTCATTCTCGCCGTACATGAAGATGATGGGGAACCCGGTCTCTGTAATGGCTGGGCTTGAGTCGGTGGCGGGCGTGATCGTCTGCCTGCCCACGGCTTGAATGCGATTGATGACCGGCCGTCGGGCGTGGGCACCAGGCGCTAAGACGTATGGCAAGACGTATTCTCCGCTGCCTTTCTGCCTGAATAGGGAGTAGGCATAGTCGTGCAGTGTCTGCTTCTCTTCGTCGGGTAAGTGATTGAAGCGACGCGATGTCCAGCCCGAGACGAAACGAGGGCCTAGTGGACCAGCAAGCCGTATAATACTGAAAGGCGATACGTTGGCATCCCACAGCCACACAAGCCAGCTTGGATATGGTCTCTTTTTCGGCGTGTTTGCATCTACTGTGCCGTTTTTGGCATTTGCCAATCTGTCGCCATGGTGATCGGCGGTGGTTTCTTGCTGATCTACTGTAAATTCGTCTTGAAACGTCGATTCTGAAGGCTCGGGCATCTCGGCGTTCATGGCGTACGGGTCTTCGGGGATACCCACGGGTGATGCGAGAATGAGCTTGTTGATACGGCCGGGATACTTCAATGCATAGGAGACAGCGAGGTAGCCGCCTAGAGAGTGGCCGAGGAGCGTCATCTTGTCCAATTTGCGGATCTTGCGCCACTCTTCCAGCGAGTCGATGAACCAGTTCTCGGCTTCTGTGATCTTGTCTTTTGGATCCTTCGCGGTGATCTTAAAGGGGGGTCGTTTAGAGTTTCCCATTCCCAGCCAGTCCAAAGCGTATATCTTCCATCCTGTTAGTCGACTTAGTGGCTCGAAGTTCTTGTAGTAAAAGCCGAGACCGGCTCCATATCCGTGAAGCATAACCAAGGTGTCGTCAACGGGTTCACCGACACGCTCGATGGAGAATTCATTAAGCCCGCGATCCTTGCCTGATAGCGATACCATGGTCGACTTCCACATCCGCGGTCCGTAAGGGTCATCTTTGGCAGACGTCTGAGCCTGGCCGGGGTCTTCGGCGGATGGGATGCGGGCCAGAGGGCTATTCTCGGCGGCAATGGCTTCTCGGAGGTAGGGGATGCACGATACGACGTTGCGCTCTGCCACCGTGGGTGTTACGCTAGTCCACTGTGTCATGTCAGGATTAGCACGCGAAGACGCTAGGAGAACCCATGAGATGGCTTACCCACTGTTGCACGGCGTCTTTATAGCCGAGCGGAAAGAAAGACATGCCGGGCTGTCTCTGTGGCGCCCTGCCCGCGGGTGGTCGAGGCTGAGCGGTTTGCGGGACTTGTATCGGCTGCTGATCTCTACTGATGTACGGACCGGCAGTGGCTGATTCCTCGGCGGACATAATACGAGATCGAGACGAGAGGGTGATAGTCGAAGCGGTAGTAGTCACGTTCGCGGTCGCGGCGACGGTGACGGTGATGTTGTCGAACTGTTGAGATCGGGCAATGGTGGAGACGAACTTCCTGGACTGGAAGACGATGGATGGCGGATTCTTGAGCATGCCGGATCGGAAGGGGGGGTGGCGAGGCGCGCTGACACCACGGCCACGTTATATATCTACGGGATTAAGGGGCGGAGACATCAAAGAATGCGCAACCCGAGCGCCAGCTGAGACAGGTACTAGGGTGATGACGAAGCACCTCCGGGCGAGTGTTGTTGCGAATGCGACAGGTTATGGAGACTTGGAAGCATCACCAAGAGTGCTTAGCTCAGGATAGTGTAGTGTTATCTGGTAGGGATGCCCCGTCGGGACAATTTGGACCAATCAAAATGGAGAGACCTGGTACCACGGAGTTTATATCACCCCGACCGGTCTAATCTGTACTTGAACGCCCCAGTTCATAAGCAACTTGCAGCAGGTACCCGACTATTGGCCGCCTATAAATACAAAACATTAGCATGCATTAAATGATAGGGTATGAGTAAGAAAATGAATTAAATCAAATAATAATATGTTTCTGTATGATGAGGACCCTATTGCTGTTTTTCTTCTAAACGTTATAAAAAGAAGATCTTGAATAAGGTAGATTGGACACACCATCCCCCCCCTACATCATGTACCTATTAAAATGACCGAGCGGAGGTATCACACTAACTCCCCTTAAACCCGGTTTATTGAAGCTTCGTAGCCTACCAATTCTATTAAACCAAACCATCATTTGTATACGAGTTGTCCCCCCTTGAGACTGTCGATGCCAGAAGATTTAATGGATTTACCCAAGTGAAATCATGGAATGGCTCGACTGGTCTCCCCACTAGCTTTATTTCAAGCCCCATTGCGGAGTATGTGCGTAATGTAAAGCACCTCTCATTACCATCCCCTAAAAGCGAAAGCATTGCTTCAGAAAAGTACTTCACCATCTCAGATTAGCGATTACTCTCTTAGACGACAACTCAAAGGCATGGAAAAACATATCCGATACTCAATTATACAGATGTCACTCTCGATAACGGCAAAGTAGCGAGATTGAACTGCTCACAAGTTTTCTTCCCCGGCTGAAAGCCACAAGGTAGAGGGTCGGGGTAGTTGATCTCTGCTACAGCCCGCTTAGACCCTGTTATTGTCGCGGATGGCTTGGTGGTCTTGATTGGCGGCCACGGAGCCTGGGGTTTGTCTGAAGTGTACGTAGCCGCACCAGCTCCGGAAGTTGATTGGGAGGGAGAAGGCATGGTGCTGGAGATGCTGAAGAAGGCGAGTGTCGCTCGGAGCATGAAGCTGGTATGGTACTGAATGCAACGGGGGATTTCAATGGATATTGGATTTGAAGATCGGGTCACTTTACAGACTAAAACAAAGCAATATCACCCGAACATTGGATTGTATGAACTTCGACCACATGTATATATATAATATATATCTTCTTATTTATAGCAATGCGGCAAACAATCCCTGCTGGTCAGTTGCGCGACAGCAGGCTCTGCGTTGCACACCGGTGAGAGAGAGATAGAGGGTGACATGCATGTGACGCGCCGCCGTGCGACACACGACATTTGAGGTTTACCGACCGGATGAGGGGCCGCAGAGAGCGTGCATGCGCTTCTCGACAACTTCTGCCTGAAGCGGTAGACGAGAGCAGAGCAGGGTAGGAGTATGCGATTCGACGGCGAGTTGGCAAGTGTTTTGTCTCCCTCGCCGTCTATTGCTCGCGAGGCAATGAGTTTGTGCGCATATCGCGTGTTAAACAATTCTTGTTCTGTGCGACGTAAGCCTTGACGTACATTACACACTTAGCTGGGTAATCCGCACGGGATGATTGGCGCGACTGAAGATTTTGCACATGGCATCTATGGTTCTTCTAAGTGACCTGCAGCAAATGTTGGAAGCAGTGAGATTCTAGCTGGCCGAATATGGTCGAGGGTCTGTCGATACCTAGTTACTCCATTTACCTGACCTCACCAATGTGGGCATCTAAGGCGTAAGCACGGAAGACATTACCTTAAAGACAACTCTCCAACTACAAAATTAGAAGATACCAGCCCTACCTATGCCTATAAGAGCTGTGCAGTAGTCTATAGGTACCTTACCTAGTTAGGTACAGTACTTACGTGGGCGCTATGACGGTACCGGGCAGGCTTACCTGCCCACTGTTCCACTGGTTTTAGGTGCTATCTGGGATCCACTCAGCGCTAGCACGGCTTGCAACCCCCAACTACCTACAGTAGGGCACGCAGGTGGTGGCCAGCCTTGTCTCAAACTCATGACGTGCAGCGGGAGCTCATCACACAGCAGCTCAACAATCGCTCCTCGCTCCATACGTACGCCCATTGCGATCCCGCTCGCACAATTCTCTCACCGCCATTCCGTACAACGAGCCTGAAAAGCCAAGAGACGAATGCGCCCGATACCTCTGTGACTCACGTAGACGTGGGCTTACGTCCCCTACGTCCCCCTTCGTCCCCCTCGTCCCCTCGTCCCCTCCTCCTCCTCCTCCGCCGGCCGCCTCGTCGCCTCCGTCGCAAGGTCTCGGCTTACCCAGAATGGCGGACTCGATCGACTCCATCGTTAAGGGTGCACCGCAGCCCGGCCACGAAGTTAAGTCGCCCGCGGTCGGCACCAGTGGCGTGGATGCTGTGAAGCCCGTCGATCCCCTGCACAACGCCCCCAGCTCACCGTCTATGATCTACCTCAATATGCTCATTCTCGAAGCCTCCCTGCGCGCACAATATCTCGAACTGCGAGCCCGCCGCCGGAAACACACCTTCTTCCTCGGCCTTCTCTGCGTCTGGCTGGCCAGCTTTGGATATGCGCTCTTCTTGGCCCCACGCGAGGATGGCAGCGGTGTGGGCGGCTCGGTCTACTGGGTGGTGGACATGACGGAGAAGGTGTGCTTCATCAGCGGCATCGTCACGGGCATCTTGGTGTGGGCCACGGGTATATGGGATCGCGGTATTCGATGGCCTCGCAGGTGGTTTGCTATCACGAATAGGGGTCTGCGCGGCTTCAATTGCAAGCTCGTCATCATGAAGAGGTCCTGGCCGGTCGAGATCATGTCAACCGTCACCTTCTTTTTCACCTACGGCGCATTTTCTCATACGGCGGGACAGTATCGATTTGTGGATCCCTCTGTCTTACGAGAAGTGGATAGGGAGTTGAACCTCGGTAAAAAGGAGCATCCTCAGCTGCCGTATATGAGCGGCGACGAGGAAAAGGGCGGCCACGAAGAGGATCTGGCGCCGGGCGGCGACTATGTCAAGCTCCTCCTTTGGCCCAAGCCATTTTCACCCAACTTTCGAGAGAACTGGGAGATCTATAGAAATGAATATTGGGAAAGAGAGAATGAGCGGCGCGCCCTGCTGAGGAAAAAGCTTCAGGCGAGAGACAAGGGAATTCCGAAACAACGGCGTGGGTGGTTCTGGTGGCTCCCCGGTCGGCGCCGAGCGGAGGAGAAGATACATCACGGCGCGGGCACCGACTCGGAGAGAAACCACCATCGCCGTGCGTCGGCGATCATGAGGGAGAGCAAGCGCGTGAGGAGCGGCAGCGTCCGGCGAGGTAGTATCTCGGCGGGCTCTTCGCGAACTCCGACGCCGCCGGTAGAATCGGACGAGGTTGGCGTCAGCAGAAAGACCAGCACGGCCTCCAACGCCTCGGACAAGCGACGTAAGAAACACATATCTACGGGATCGAAGTCCAAGCGGGCGGGAATGGACTCCCAGTCTGCCGCCCCGGAAAACCCGTCGCCTCTCGCTAGAGGAAGTAGTGTCGACACCGATGGGCCAGATACGTCAGCTGGAAAGTGAGGCTGACGCAGATAAACATTCAATTTTAAGACATCTATAACCTAAAAGATCAGGAGAAAGTTCCTCGGAGTTTGTGACGAGAATTGACACGAGGTAGGAATTGTAGAGCTATTGAGGGTGCGATGTTCATCACAAGTAGGGACATGAAATAAATAAACCCGAAATATCAATTTCGGATATGCCCCTATGTCCATCTACTATCCTATTTCAATGCCTGGTAGAGATCCGGAGTTAGGCATTTACCTATTTAGAAGTGTCGGGTTCGTCCAGGTCCGGGGTACATATGTAATCGGTAATCGGCAGCTACTGTACATAGGTACGCACTTGGCACTTAGTCTACTGCAGTATCAGGCTTGTCAGGTACTAGGTACCGAAATCCCGGTACCTGCCGGCGTAGCTCACAACCTTGAGCAGGTAGGTACTTGAAAGTCCTACCAACTTCCTCTTCCCTTGGAGATCAATTGACCTTCCATTGTCCCATATTGTTTATTCCAGTCACCCCGTCTCCCATTATGTTCCACTTTCCGTTTCTCTTGCATTGGACCGTGCCAGTCTTTTCCTGATATGCTGTAACCTTGCCTCTTCAACCAACTCAGAATCCTTCGTCATTCTATCACGCTAGACATCCACCCGTATATATCCATACAACTTTTGCGGCACGTCAGCGAAGCACATACATATACTGCACCTACTCGGTTTTGTTCCCACGATCTCATCTTGTAAAACTCACACGTGCAGCCTGGCGTCACAATCAGACTCATCTGAAAAGCCTTGGAGCTCCTCGCGGTAACGACTCTCCGGTGAGTGAGTGTTGCGCGCTAGGTTCACCATGGCGAGCTCGGTTGGCTAATCACAAGGAAATGCCAGGCCGCAATAGTTAACATGGACCACCACATGGCCTCGATCTACATCAAGACGGCAAAGCCGGCCGTCCCGTACGATTACAGAGCCCCAAGCCCGCCCCCGATCTTCATACCCTCCACTGGCTGGGGAGCTCCAATTAAGGTAGTGCCCCGCTATGACAACATCGACCCGGCCTCCCTAAGCGCCAGGGACCTCGCCATCATTACCCAGAACGGTACCGAACAGATCGCACACGACTCGGCATACAAATGGACCTACGAAAGCCGCCGCGTTGCCCAACCCGTCCTCGACTACCTCTACCTCGGCCCCTCGACCGTTGTGCGCGACCGCCAATGGCTGCAGGAACAGGGCATCACCATGATTCTCGCCGTCCGAGACCTCCGCCAGGCCTCCTTAAATCTCATGTCTTTTGACGAATTGGCGCAGGAGCTAGGCATCGAGTCGCGATACGTCGACGCGTCGGGTGATCAAGAGCTGACCCACTTGTTCCCGAACGCCGTTCGCATGATCAACGATCACATGCTTCGTATCTACCGGGAACAGGGCGTGCAGACGTCAGACGTCAAGGTGGAGAACGACGCCATGGTGATCGACGAGGCTAGGTTCCGCAGAGGCAAGGTTCTAGTGTTTTGCGAGACGGGCAACGACCGCTCCGCCTGTATAGTCAGCGCCTATCTGATGGCGGTCCTCGGCATGAGCGCGGTCCAGGCCATGCAGTTCATCAACCGCAAGCGGTTCTGCGTGTGCATGCGCGAGGACCTCAAGCGCGCCCTCAGGACGCACGAGGACATCCTGCTGGCGCAGCGCACGGTGCATCAGCACGAGCTCGGCGCCTCCTCCTCCTCCTCCTCCTCCTCCTCCACGTCGGGGACGGTGGCCGAGAAGAAGAGGGCCAAGCGCGGCATCGACGACACTATGGATGACGATGGCGACGACGGCATGACGGGCATAGACATCCACCAGAGCTCGGATCGCGACCGCTTCCTCGGCCGCGCTGACCTGACGCCTTTCGTCGACGCCTAGGAACCGCGCTGTGCACTATGTTTGCCCAAGCTGTGTTTTTGCGACTGGCTCTCGCCCGAGTGAGACGCGGTGGTCTCTCTTTTTTTTCTTTACGTTGTACATTGTATGTATGCATGCCTGGCGTTGCGGATGCGCGATAGTTTGGCCATGGCCTCGTACCAATCAGTAGGGGCATAGACCCACTCTTCTCGCGATAGAGAGGGTATGAGATAAAAGGTCTTGGACGGGCTTCATGGGATGGATGGTGGCGTCATCGTTGGTTGCATTCTATATACCCCTGCCTTGCTTTGTTGTTTTTGCGTCGTTTCGTTCTTGTACGTATTGGAACTATGGCGTATGCCTGTAACAATAGACGGATTCACGTCTTAGGTCCGTCGGTTTCCGGAAACTAAGTACCTATCTATCTAGTATTTAATATGCTAATTCTATAACTACAAATTATGCTGGGCTTTGTGATTGAGTCCGGGAAGAGGGTGTATGAAGGATATTTGAGTTGGGCGTAATTGTCTGATTGGTTGTTATTTGGTTTGTGGCTGGTTCGTCTCAGTTATTGGCAATCTTTTGTTATTAGACGGAAGATGATAGTGATTGAAGATGTATAGATAGATAGGTAGTGAGGTGGTGCTTACAAATGCTGAAAAGTCAGTATAGAAGCGATGAAACCAGAAGACCTGAATAGCATTATTGACGAAGGATCCATTTGGCGTAGAAAAGCCTTCTGATGCGAACTCTACGAAAAGGCAATACTTTGGCAGTCAGAAATACGGTCACGTAGGAACCCAGCGTTTAGCTAAATATATATATAATAAGTTAGCTGTGATAACTCTTAGGCCTCCATAAACGCAACACTAAGACATGGTAACTACTTAAAAGTCTTCAGTTTTTATGTATTAATCAACTCTCTTTATCATAGATTTACGGTAGCACCGCTGGAATGGGGGGGAATGAATAGAAAATACCATATCTATCCCCGCAGCTTCGGGTCTCTGGTATAATTCCCCTCTGCCCCTACATCATACTACCTATGTCCATAAATTAAACAGCAGAAAGAACCCCCCGAGTGAACAAGAGGGGAAATCCATGTCTCTTTCTTTTCAAAAATTAGAGCCAGAAAAGCAAGGCTTAAGGCCGACGGGGACTCGCTCCATTTACGCTCCTTCTTACAAACCTATTTGAATCCGAGCTAGACGCGGTCTTTATGAATTAATCATGGTTTCACGCTGTCGCGCTGCTTGCGAATCTCCCGCGTGTGTTCCCAGAGAGTATCTTGTTCTGATTCGGGAACCCATCGCTTAATCACGACGTATTCGGGATCCTGCCGCATATTACAGTTAGCTAGCTAGTACATTCCGCTCTCCCGGAGCTCCCGCGCAAGCGTAAGATTAGGGCGCTACTTGCTTCATCAATATAATAGTCGAGATCGTGGACGCGCAGGGTTTCGAGCGAGAGATGTCGTCGGGCAAAGCGCGTATATGTAGGCGTTGGACTTTTGTCGCGCAGCTTTGGATTCTCCATCTCTCTCGCTTCAAAGATAACGTTAATAATGTCTTCCTCGTCGAGAACCGGATTTATTTAAGAAACTGTGTTCAGAGGAGGCTACTCACCCTCTTTTTCTCTAAGGACGCGCTCGGCTTCTTCTTTCTTATATTTTTCGACCGCCTCCTTGGCCTCCTTCTCGCGACGCTTCTTCTCGGCGAGCGAGGCTTCTGCCTCCTTCTGGTGGTCGAAAGCTATCTGTTCCTGCTTAATGCGGCGCTCTTCTTCTTCTTCGCGGAGCTTCTTTTCACGAATAGCTATGAGCTCTATCTGGGCCTGGAGTAGTTCGCGCTCCTCATCTCGTTCCATTTCGGCGGCAGGTTTAAGTTCTCCGAGTTCCTTTTGCACACGCTCAACCTCGTATTTCTCCTGAGCGGCTGCTCGCTCGCGCAGCAAGAAGCTGGACGAGGCGCGGGGGCGGCGCTGACGCCGGGATGTACGACTCTCCTGCTCTTCAGATTCGGAGTCGGACAGCCTGTAGATGCGGCCGTTAATGATGACAGTTCCGGCTATGGGAGACGCGGGAGCCGGCTCCTCCCGCGAATCCTGGGGGTGTACAGCTCCAAGCTCCTGCTTGGCATCATCAAGCTTATCGACAAACTCACGGTCCTGCATGCTAGATCCTTCCGCTTGCGCGACGCCTACACTGGGTATTAGCAGAGAAGTACTTCGACAGGGCGCGAAAGCGAAACTCGCCATGGTCGATATCTCGATAGTGAGTGATGATCTCTCGTTCGATAGTGGCCGGTTTGGCTATTGGCGGCAGAGGGTGTAGCTGCCCCCGCGAATCTAGGTGGCTAGCAACCTCGATATCATTAATTTCATTGGCGAACCGGTCAATATCTTGCCTCTTTGTCCCATTGTCTTCCGACAGCTGGATCCTTCCGAGCTCCAGCTCTGCTTCCTGTCCTTCCTCGTGAATTCCGGTAATAGTTTCAGTCTGTTCTGCTAGTGCTGTGGGGGAGATGTCACTCATTGCTTCAGAATAGCTTCCACTGCGTGTAGATATGGTATCCTGGTCTCCATTGGCTTCATCAGGCTCCTCATCATCTTCAATTTTCGGAAGGGCAAAGAGGGCTAAATCGACCTGATGGCGACCCACGTGACGCTGGTATTGCTTGACAGATCCTAAGGCATCTTGACAAAAGGGACACTCGATAGGCAAAGACGGAGATGTTGATTGACCGCATCTTGAAATTATCGTATCGAGCTCCATCTCCGTTTTGGATCCGTGAATCCTGGTAATATGTTGGCGCAAATTCGTTTTTGTTGTGCTGTTTAATCGACACTGATATGGACATACCCAAGTAATCCAGCGATTTTGGTACATGTGATTTATCCACTCGTGGCGACCACCATATTCTCTACTAGCTGTTATACAGTTTTCGGCCAAACAAATATATGGCCGTAGATCGCGGAGAACGTGTTTCCTATCATTATAAGCACCTATGCAACCTTGTGAGTAAATTCAACATAGCGCACTTACTTCCATTGATGTGTACTGCTCACTGAGATCAACATGAAACAGAATGGGCACTCAAATGGACCCTCGTAGGCTCTTTTCGGTAAAGGCGGTATCCTTAGACGGTCAGACTCTGGAGCGGTGGTAGCGAAAGAGGTTTGAGAGAAACCTGTGTCGGAACGTTCATCCTCGTCGAGTCCTCTAAATGCTGATACAGTTCCATGGACTCTCATTGCTATGGGGATAGATGATGCGACCGTGCTTTGTTCACCGGCATTAGACCGTCCGGAATCGAACAAGCCGCGGGCTAGTTTTTCATGATGTGATTCCCGGTACCTGAAATACTGTCGCCTCTGGGATAATGCCTGACCTAGCCTTATAATCAAAGTTTGACTTGCCTTTGGAAACTTGGCTTTTGTATGGGCTATATCATTCGCTTCGAAATAGTGCACTTTTGCGTACTCTGTCGACATGAAGCGGTCGTGTGGCGCAGGATTGCGAAGCGATATCGAAAGTCGCAGCAAGTTACCAACTGCGTCGGTAATTTCTTTCGTTAATTGTCCTAATTCCGAGTCGAACTCGAAATTCTCGTCCATGAGCAGATCTTTGAGATCGTCGAGTTCGCCCGCGTCCCCAGGGTCTTGATCCCACGGCAGTGTTTCTCCGGATAG
This sequence comes from Xylaria castorea, assembly GCA_022495115.1. Lineage (NCBI taxonomy): Eukaryota > Fungi > Ascomycota > Sordariomycetes > Xylariales > Xylariaceae > Xylaria > Xylaria castorea. Next base: position 76,214 of record MU382721.1, on the reverse strand, counting down.
GATTGAATGCACTAGGCCCCGTCAGACATTGGTTTACACTTCGGGGTTCGTATCCGACCTTCATTCAACGAAGTAATTAAATCATCAAGCAGCCTCATTACCTGAGTGTGGAGGTGAGACGAGTCTCGAAGACGATAATCTAAAGAACTCCGTCCAGTTCGATGCGCCCCTATATTGCCGGCCCATAGTTTGAACTTCGAGAACTGGTCGCTTATCGTTTGCACTGGGACAGATTGAGAGTCGCTAAGCTCTGCTTGGGTCTTGACCGTATCAATTGCTTCAAATGCGGACAAACTCTGCGCGACGCGGTCCGCGATTGACTCCGTGGCCGGCTCGGACGCCATTTTTTCATCGAAGCGCGAATTGATTGATTCGAGGGTCAAAAAGCGACTGTTCTATAGCCTATGTGGGTTGGTTTGAATGGGGTAATTATCTGGTAAGTTTCGATATGAACTGGCTCAGCCGCCGTTGTTAGGTCGCCTACAAGAAAGCAGGCTCACCCCTCATGCGATTATATCACTACATCGGTGCAGTAGGGTTACATTGCATGACTCCACTGAGCTTACTTACAGCATACTACACTGTATTGAGCTTTCAGCCGTAGAACCCTTCTTTTTGTTCGTTACTGCCTTGCTATTGATATGTAGCGTTGGAGTCCAGAGATATTTTGTTATAGGGTTCTTGCATGAGCTGTGTAAGGGTCGCACGTCGAAGCCGTCACCATGTCAGGCTTTGAAGTTGTCGGTATTGTCCTCGGTGCTATCCCCCTTCTAGTCTCCGCTCTTGAGCACTATGAGCGTGGAATGAAGACGATACAGATCATACGGCGTCGCGCAAAAGTCATGCATTCTCTGGCCACAGCCCTCAGCACCGAGCAGACCATACTAAGGAACACCTGCGAGACCTTGCTGGGCGGAATCATAGACTCCGAAGACATGAAGCCTCTGCTTGCGGAACCTTTCGGGCCGCTTTGGCAGGACCCCGACACCAAGGCCCTTGTCGAGCGAAGGCTTGACCACACGCTGAAGGACTTCAAGGCGCTGGTATATTCCATGAAGGAGGCAGTCGAAGAGATAAGGTCGAAGCTAGGGCTTGGGCCAGATTTTGAGGTCAGTCCCATGTTAAAATCCCGAAGGTTCAGGTGGCATGTCATGTACTGGTATCTCAAGTCTCATCTGACTAGACAAGTCGGAAGATCTTCCTGATTTTAGTGCTAATGAGTTGAAACAGATTAGAATCGACGACGGACCGATTGGTAAGCGGGACATGATCAAGATCGCTTTACAGTTCTCCACACACGAGGACTCTTTGAAAAGACTGGCGGATATAAATCAGAAACTTGCGAAATGAGCCCTATCGGAAGGTTCGTTCACAAGAGAAGCTGTTCAACTTGTTACAGGCAGTATCGAGAAGTATCTATAACGCTTTGAGATCCAGCCTGTCGTGTACCTGTGCTCAATCGCATGGCGTGGGTTTCGGCCTCCCTACGCCAAAAGTCACAGGACGGGCGCAGGACGAAGAGGCACTGGTTAAGCGACTGAATTTCCATCTTGTATTGGCCAATAAGCCACAGGATGCTAAAGGGAAGGCACATAGTAGCTGGGTATGGGATGAGCTTGTCCTCCGATTGGCGGAAATTCCCACGAAAGCGTGTACAGCAGCCGTTCCTCCTGCAGCTACCGATGTGGTGATAAAGAAGTCCAGATTTGTGCGCGTGAAGTTCTTGGATAACGACACAACTATACCGGTAGCGCGAACCACTTCGATGCTAGACAGGGGTGAATCAATGGCTGGTCGAGGCTTTGATGCATCCCATCGAATCATTACCAACCCTCATGAGTACACTTCACCGCTTCCTCAAGAGGATCGGCAACTTGTACATGTGAAGGACATTTGTCGCACGTTAAGTGGCAAGCGGCCAGATATAAAATATCAGAACCCTTACGGGTACCTGCTTGATGAGACGACTCAGAAGCGACAGAAATTTGAAGTGTCTCCCTTTGGATCTTCTTATGAGAACGACGAGTGCACCACGGTCCACCTGAGGGACGTCTTCTCTCAGACGCATCGACCCTCGCTCGCTCGAAAGTACCACATTGCCGCCACGGCAGCTTCCAGTGTTTTATTCATGCACAACACGCTATGGATGCCCGCTACGCTTACTATAAAGGACGTGTTCCTGATCTCGCGCCATGGGAACGTGGATTTCGAAGAGATTTACTTGACAAAGGAGTCTCTTCACGACATGGAGGGCTCGACAACAACACCCAACCCCTCAAGCGAAGCACCAGGAGTATCAACACTGTACTACCTGGGTATCTTTCTAGTAGAGGTTATGCTGTGGAAGCCAGTATACGAGTTTTGGGATGACGAAGGTATTGACTTAAGCGGTGTCTCACTGGAAGACATATTCGACTATACGACTGCTAAAGGCTTTGCGAGGATTGAAGAGATACTGAAGCGAGTCGAGTGGATCAGCTCCCCTGAATTTAAGAAGGTCGTGGAGCATTGTATCAAATGCGACCTCAACGCCAGCAGTTTATCTTTGGATGACGATGCTTTCCGCCAAGCCATATACAGCGATATTGTGTTGCCGTTGCAAGACGCCAACCGACTTGCCGGTGGGAAGATGACTGTAGGAAATGGCAAACGTCGTACGCCTATAAAACAAACGTAAAGCAAAAAAGGATTGCTCTATAGTTTCAGAATATATTCTTAGTTGTTGGTATAGGCTTTAAAACTTTAACCACTTATTATTGACAAGCGAAATTTATCTTCTTCGTTACAGAACTTTTCGTTTCAATACATTATTAACGATTGTCTTTAAACAGTACCCTATTTATTCTTTACGCATCATCGTCTCTCCACATCTCCGCGGAACGTCCTGCAGGATCCCGATATTTCCCTTGACGATCAAGAACAGAACTGAGACATCCCATGGTGGAATCTGTGTTTCTAGTTTTAGCGCCTCTTTGTAAATCTCTGTAGCCTCTTTGTATTTCTCTTAGATAAAAAGTACAGAAGCAAGATTTGCCATGATATCGAGTGCTTTGGGATCCTTTTTGCCGGTCCTATTTTACGTTCCCAGTGCTTGCTGAAAGCAATCTTCAGCTTTAGCGAGTTTTCCTCGAATCGTATAAACAGAGCCAAGGTTTCTCAAAACGCGTAGTCTGCTGGGAAAGCTTCTGCGAAGATCACTATATCGTAGGGGATGCCGGTGTCTTTTTCTAGCCTTCGATATCTGAAAAATTAGAAAGCCGCCGTCTACATCGACGCGTTGTGAATTCTCGGGAATATTGCTAATGTCTAGCATCGCTTCTACATGTGGCAGATACTTGATCCACGCTTCCCTGTTGTCATGGTGGGGAGCCGGACATACATCTGAAAGTCTGTGAGACAAATCTGCTGTGACGGTATATAGGTCTACATCTCCGCGACATCTGCAAGCTTTGGTTTCAATTGCTCCATTTCTCGTAGCTAGCACTGCATAAACAATTTGCTAAATTCATGTCAAAAGAAGTGGAGACACATACACGTAGGTGGTTTAAGCAGTGTGTATATTCAGGATAAAGAAGAAGAAGAAGAAGAGAAGGAGCCCAAAGGGCTCCGGGGGATCTAGTACATATATACAGGGAAGTGGAGTGTACCAATCTCCCTTATTTCAACAATTCATGTATATCAAAAGAGCGAGATGCGTTGCGGTCGATGATTAGGGCGTATGCCTTGAGTGTTTCATGTGCGGTCAGTTGCTCAACTGACGAGGTCACAGGTAGCAGATCTGGTGAAATGTCGACTTGAGCCAAACAGCTTGCAAATTTAAGAATTTCTGCCGCTAGAGGGTTATGGACTAAAGGTGCTCAAATAAAACTAGCCACGTTCTGGCGATGGATTTAGTAACATGGTGTCCGCGGGATTGTTCAGGGTCTCTACTGATACGCTCAACCGTAGAGATAATATTGGAATTGTAGATCTCAAGGTATTGAGTCACCATTACATTAGGGTTTTGTGGCATAAATGTCGATGCCATTTTGATAGCCAACCGGAGGTTAGAAAGAAAATTGTTTAAGCCTTTCTTCCCCACTGTATCGCAACTTTGTCTTTGGGTTAAGCTTACGCTTAATAAATCAGCGGCCTCTGTGTTGTTCATAACTTCTACGGCGATGATCTTCCTTAGCGGGACGGGGAGTAAAATGTTGGCCTTGTGGCTTGTTGTCGTGAACAAAATTGAAGCATCCCGACTAAATGGAAGATAGTTTGCTAATACCGTATCTGTACCATCAACGTCATCGACAATCAAGAGCCAGCTACCTGCATTGGCATGACCTAGTCCCATCTTGAATATCTCCTTGATGTCTGCTTCGTCGTCCTCAATGCCAGAGAAATTGAGTAGTTAGCCGATAGTGCGGTAAGCTATCCTCAAAGCTAATCAAGTCTATAGTCGGGATCCAGAATACGGAGCAGTGAGTATGCTTGTCGAGGACGCGGTAGGCGGCTTCGATCGCGATCTCGGCCTTTCCGACACCTCCAACGCCCTCAAGAACAATACTCTAGCAGTCGTCTTTATTCGAGCTTGGCGGGAGGACCTGGAGGAGCCGGTCTAGGATGGTGTCACGTCCGATGAAGTTTTCGTTGCGCATATAAGGAATCATTATACGCTGGACTGGGGTAGCTATACACGGTTAGTGTGACTTTTTATTAGTGGGAGCTTGTTCGTAGGGTTCGGCCTCGGCTGGAGGATGGGAACTGTGCATGCGACGCATATGTGTGGCCAGATTGGCCGCGCGATAAAATGCCTTTGGCCCCTGGTGCTGAGGGCAGTGGGGGCAAGGGTGTGCGGGAGCCTTAGTATCTCGCTTGGCATGGCGCTTCAAACCAGTCTCCAGTAGCTTCGACTTGCCTGGCTGGGTAAATGGGAACGGAGAAATTCTTGAGGATTGGTAAGCTCCGGACTCGATTAATCTCATTAAGAAATCATCATTCTCAGGCGAATGGTCGTCGTACTGTCTCGGGATATCTGAAATATCTAGGTCGGTATCTGGAATCAGGATTCCGTCATTGGTTGGGTCATCTATATCGGTAGGCGATTCGGTACCATCCACGTTTCCTGTGGTATCCTTCATGATAATATCAGGATCGGAGGCAACATCGGAAAGTCTCGCTACATCATTGGGCTCTGAAGACCCATTACCCCCGTCGATTTCAACAGAATCGCTCCTGGTGTCGTCGTCTAAGCTCCCGTTGTAGTTTTGCACATCAGCAAACCGTAGTGTTAAAAACATTAGTGTTTGCAAATGTGCCGCAATGTGTCGACTTACAGCCGCTGAGCGGTCCTCGTTCTGGTTAGATTGATCGTGGGAAGCTCCCATATCGTCTGAACCGGAAGATGTGTCTGAACAATTTCGTGAGTGAGGATCAGGGTTCGTCATCCTAAAAGCCGCCCTGGCGGCTTCGACGGTTTCCTGCTTCACCTTTCCTCTCAGCCGCTTGGGGAATACTACACTATCCGGAAATTCTTGCTCTTCAACCACGAAGCAACACAGAAGACAATCGAGCCCAGCCCTTGATTGGTCCAACTTGCTCTGCCGTGAAATTATTTCCAGCTGTTCGCTTGTGAAATTATTGCTGTGGGATCTCTTCATATGACAGTGCAACGCATGCGGACTACTATATACTTCTGCGTTCGCATCGCAGACTGTGCATACCCAGCTGGAAGTCAAATAAAACTGCTCATTCCATCGCTGATTATGGAGTCTCATGTGCTTAAACCAACCATCGAAGGTCGGATAGGCAGGATGTGACTCTGGGCACTTTTCGGAAAGGCAAATGTAAGGCTCAAAGTCCTGATCTACATGTTGACTGGAACGAGTTAGTGGCAGTTACTATCTTCGAATATATACTATCAAATGAATATATATACCGCCATTCGCTTTCTGAGAGCGTATTGCAGAGAATTCTGGCACACCATGGGCAGGTGCGTATACTAATGCTCTGCTCCCCAACAGGTGGTTGTGGGTAGCTGGCCTGGTTGATTTGGATCGATGATGTCTTGTAACGTTTTGTAGACGCTTCGTCGGGTGGTTTGGGACGTTTTCTGATTTCTTGAATATTGATGCTAGATAGATCGGATCGGGACAATGTAGCATGGGTAGTTGGGAAACTCGGTATGATTGAATTGTTAATCACCTTGATTTGCCGGGTGACTGGGATGCCGAGTTGTGTCTCGCCACTGAGTGCTTCCGACGTTGATTGTAGTGGCTCTCGACGTTTCTTGAGCGATTCCCGACGAGAGTTCATGATTAGCATCATTGCGTATTGTTTTACCATCGACTTTCCGAGGTAGTCTTTGAGAGACTGGTGAGCATCAGGATACAAGATTTGGACAGCAAAGGCACATAAATACTCTAATGGCCCTGGATCGACATTTGCGGTAAATTTCTGGATTCTCGCATCGATTTTGCTACGAATTGACTGACGGACTCTGACACCCAACCTGTTTAGCCGAGTGAGGGTGTCTTCTATTGCTATTAGAGCTGCCGATTGTACCTCGCTCGGTCTATGCTGAGATTCGAAGACCGTTGGAACGGGGTCTTTATGCCAGATGTGTAATTCTCATTTCTCTTAGGTGTTAGGCTGTAGGTCTAAACTCCCGCATATTCTTTTCTCCCTTTCTTATCCGACTTGAACCATCATTGGATCAATGTGGCCACTATCCCTATCTCCCTTAGTTAGAAAAGCGGGATGCCTTACCTTATTCAGTCCGTTGAATGGCGCTTGCTTCAAGAGCTTGCGCGCCTACTAGAGCCGAAAATGGCTCGGTACCGTATGCATTCGGAACCGCTCCACGACAATAAAGGAGTTTCATCTCATGCCGAACAGTTCGAAGTTGAGCTTCGACAAGCGCTAACCGTTGAGGAATTTTCTGATGATTTGAATCAAAGAGACTATGACCAATGCCAGGCTAATCTGAGATTCCTTTGCTCCTTATTGGATAATCTTACAAAGTGGCGGAGTGACCATGTCGGACCGGCAGCGCCAGCTTATCCTCGTTTAAGCGCGTTGGTAAAATATCTAGCATTGATATCCAAATCCGTTGACCTAGTAAATGGGCCTAACGAGACTCTCTTCAATCTTCCTCGAGATGACGGCGAGCTAGATAACTGTTTGGGTGTTGTTTCTGGGTGTAACTTTGCCCTCGGTCAGCTGCTCCAGCCCGCGGTAGAGGCACCGGCATTTAGGCCGCTTCGTAAGACGGACAAGAAATGGACATGGAAACAGGCCAGGATTCGAAACCATGCCATATTCGCGCTCGGTGCTCTTTTCAATCACTTCAGAGGCGGTACATCGCATGAGGTGTTATTGAAACTCACAGAGGACCCCGGTGAAGATGCAACATTACCAAGCCTACAGATTATGCTCTCATTGTGCTCAGAGTTGGAATCGTGGCAAGAAGCATGCTGTGAATCCGTCAGTTTGTACGTTGTTCAATTTTCGTCTTTGTTGTACTTACATTTTGCTCACCCAATTTGAGGGATCCGACCTTCATTTCATCCATACCTGATATCTGTGAAAGCCTCCGACGGGAAGCTGGCCAGGGAAAGGCACTGATGCTCATTATTAAGGAGTACGCACTCTTCGGAACCTGGGAATGCTCTACTTCCCCAAGAACGGATCTATCGACTAAGAATTCTCTTCATCAACTCATTGTCGATGGGTTCTTCAAGCCTCATAACCTGCAAACTTTACTCAATGAAACACCGCCAACCAAGTTCAGCACTAAAGAAAAACGAACACTTGCTGTCAAGCTCGGGTTCGCCCTCATGGACTTCTTTGATGCGGACGTCGCCCCAGAGCGGATCTACCTCTCGGGTTCCTCGAAAAGCATCTCTGGAAAAGAATTTCCATACCTGGCTTTTAACTCAAAGCTTCTGGGAACAAAGGATTCATATAACTTTGGGATGGGCCACCCTGCACTTCTTTCATTTGCGAAACTACTAGTTGAACTTGACATTGGGGAAAGTATGAATCTACCTATCCATCCCCATAATAGTGAAAATACAAACGCCTATGCTCAGCTTATGGGTATTGTGGACCGTCTCGAAACGGAGAGAATCGACTCTTATGTCCACGCAATCAGGGGCTGTCTTGTTGTTCATATCGAAATAGCAAGGTCGTTGAGATATTATGGTTTAGTGGGCAAAGCTGCAGATTCCAAAATAAGGAAAAAGCTTTACAAAGAAGTTGTCAAAAAGCTCGAGCTTGGACTTGTCGAATCAACTCCTAGGCTGGCCCACAAGCGCAAACGATCAATATCGCCTTCTCGGTCTGCTCGTTGGGACGGCAGCCAAGCGGCCGGCTATCAGACGATAGACATGCGTTCTGTGGAGCCTGAACAGACATCATATAGATACTGGAGGAGATTTACTCCCAGGTCGCAGGGAACGTGTGAGGACGTTCCTGGACCCTCTGCGGCACGGGAATCACTCACCCTAGTGCCTCAACCAGAGTCGAGCCTTTTACATCTTAAGTCTAAGGCATACGAAAAACTCACAACGCAATATAGCACAGTCATAGAGGATACTTCAGATAATTGGTTCGCAGAACTTGAGAATATGAACGCCGTGGTTAGGATCAAATCAAATGAAAGGGACGTTCTAGCCCCGCGGGTCAAGATTGCTGTTCTTGACTCTGGTGTCGAAAACCAGTACTCAAATGACATCGTGGAGTACCAAGATTTTGTGGACGAATCAAATTCTTCGTGCTTGGATAATACGGGCCACGGCACCAATGTCTTCAGGCTGCTTCGGAAAGTTTGCGAAGACGCTAACATCTTCACTGCGCGTGTTTGGGATGGGAGTCAACATACGCCCAAAACACCAGCACTTATGGAAAAGGTGAGACCAATCTCGATAGAAACAAGAGGATACCTCATTACGACGAAGACTAACATTAGCCTATGTCAGAGGCAATTGACCACGCCAGGGAGATGTGGAGGGTGGATATCATTGTTCTGTCTAGTGGATTTCGAGCTACACATAATGGCATCGGAGAAGCCATTGAGAGGGCAAATATGGCAAAGATTCTCATTTTTGCTTCCCCTTCAAATTACGGGAATATGAGGGAGGTATACTATCCGGGACGGCTGTACGGCCTCGGCAAAGTTATCTGCCTGTTCTCAACCAATTCGATGGCGAGGAGCTCGACAACAAAGACGTTCAACCCCAGTCCACTTGACACAGCAGCACACAGAACTTTCGCAATACTTGGCGAAGATATTACTCTAGAGAACACAGAGAGGCCACTTAACGGAACCTCTTACTCAACTGCTATTGGAGCAGGCATTGCAGCTCGGATCCTTGATTTCTCGCGCCATCCACAGTTCAGGACGAGGATAAAGAATATCGACGATCTAAAAAAGGTAGAAGGTATGCTGGCTGTATTCGGTAGGATGGCCAAGCGAACGGATAGCGGGTATCGATGTATTGCCCCGTGGGAAATATGTCCGCCTCCAGAGGAAGGAATGGAGCGGCGCGAAGCGCGTGCGCGTCAGCAATCCGCGGTTTTCGACGAATTGAAAGAGGCTCTTAAGAATATCCATAGAGCTTAGTGATGTTGAATGCAACAGTTACTTCTTTCCCATGTATTACTATGTTTTCGTGCTATCGTATTCCGACGGTCCCCTGAAGCCTCCTTCGTCAATTGGTTCGTGGCGACGCACCAAGCTGTTTATCCGTCGGATGAAGAAAACATTTCTAATCTTCTGAAAATAGTCTTTAACCCATCATGACTTGTGCCATATTCAATATAAAGCCTACTACCCAAATAGCCCTGCCATGTTACTCCAATCGGTTCCATTACCTTTAAGAAGATCTAGAGCTCTGGATGTCATTTCACCACGACTCGTGTCTGTAAAAAGTTCCAAGTCCCAAGTAACCACTCCGAGCCTAGAATAACAAGATTTACCGTCGGTGCCACTATCATACAGCTGTAATAGGAGCCCAACGCCCCAATAGGAAAGATCGAGCTCACCTCGATTAAAAGCTCGATTAAAAGCTCGTTCGACACCTTCAGGGAACGTAAGAAATCCCAAGAGTAATACTTGAACCGCGCCGAAGGCTTTAAGCAGTCCGTCCATCTTGCCCTTGTCGGTCACTGACACATGTCCCAGCTTCGTTGTCATCTCTCTACTCACGCGCCTATCCAGGATGATATCACAATGCCGGAAGTTCCCGTCGAGCCGATGGCCTATTGTCTCTCGAAGCAATTCAAGACTGATAGCGCGACCCTCGAAGCTCGCCCAGGTGTCATCAAAATAGGTCTCTGTAGATAGTGTTACTGTACTTATGATCTGTCCCCTTGAGTGACGCAAATTAGCAATCAAAAGTGATAGTACAGACAAAATGTTAAGAGGCGTGTTATTGGAGATTTTGCTCCTAAGATAATGAGACTAGAATGCATGATTTTAGTTACCACTTACCCGCATGATTGATGGCTCCAGGCTCGATAAGCAGCCTCGGAGAGGATCATAGCAGGGCTGATCATCCAAGCTTTCGGTACTGTGCAATCTTCATTTTGAATAATTAGTTGGCTGAAGATAGGATATTGTAAGAGGACTTTCTCTGCGAGCTGCACTTGTAACTCTTTTAGAGTGAAATCCTTCTTAGTGGCTCCTAGTTCGGATTTACCCAACTGAAGCCCAAATACCTGCATGATGCCGTAAATGCGGTCGGTCTCTCGTGTCGTCATTCGATGTTTTGATGCGATAAGAAGACCCAAGGGGTTCCCCATGTAGCCCACGGGATACTCAATGTCGTCAAGAAAGGCTGTACGAAATTGGTCTCTTACACAATCCATGAAACCTACTTCAGTGATCGTGTCGCTGAGTTCTTTGGCTCTTTTGCAATCCTTGAAACCGGGGGTTATGCATGTGCCCCTAAACATTTGCCACGTTCCAATCCAGGTTTCGAGCCGAAAGAGATCAAGATCTTCTTTATCGTTAAGATATAACTCCAACAACGCTGGCGTCAGCCCATCTTTGAACATAAAGATCGCTTTTGGGCTCAGGAAGGCCTCCTGGAGCGTCCACAGAGACGAAAACCAGTCATCAGCAAGGAAACATCTAAGCATGGCTAATGCATCGCCGAGCCAAAGCTCAATGGCTGCCATATTTGTTCCGCTGATGATTTTTTGCCACTCGAGGCCGAGCCTCTCCAGCTTGTGGCCCCAGCTGATGATAGCTGCCGATGTGTGTGTTGTTAACCATACAAATGAATCAACCGCACCTCTGAAGATCTTTGCTTGGCGTCCAATTTCCCGGGCCATTTCGGGAGAATTTGGTGTTTGGTCAATGCAAGCTATGTCTAGCCACACGAAATCCACGGCAGGGTAGCCATCATGGGGACAAGCTGCTGTATTGATGGCGTGCACTAGCTCCTGCACAGTGTATCGTACCGGGTTCATGCGGGGAATGTAGTCAGCCCAAGTTGTACCTTTTATTGGCGCTGCTTCGACTTCCGGGCTCTCTTGATTCCGCAATGCAAAACGGCCCCAGGTATACGAGATAGCGTTGTAACGAGGCTTAACATAGCCGCCATATATATCTCCTGGTTGCCATGGAAATGAAGTAAGGGTGCGCACATGCAGGAGCCTGGCGGGCCATGTCGAATCATCGTCCCACTCATCGCTCTGGTCCATATCTATCGATTTCCCCAAATGGCTCTCTTTTGTGTTGATAATTGGGATATTTATGGTATTTGACTTTGAAGGCATAATTATAGCAGCGAGGAGAAGTTGACACCTCAAGTAATTAATGAGTGTTTGTCTTTCTTTTGTAGACATCAGCAAGAGGGATTGTATTACCTAGCACCTGGAAAGCTACATCCCACTTTATCAAATAGTAGGCGTCATTGACTGATGCGCTGTGTTTTGGGCTGTGCCACGTACAACGCAGGATTGTCCCATCACTACGAACACACAATTCTGCAGGGTTGAGCAGAAAGGAGCCATGTCAGGTCGATCTAGTAAGTCTACGGAGGAATCAATTAAAAGACTTCTACCTAACCATCTCAACTTGGTTGCTCCTTTCTTAACGTCAATTCACTTCAGTCTCCTATGCCGGGAATCTGGAGTTGTGTCGCCTTCTGTATTGCCTGTGTTGTGCATGTCTAATAGCCAGGCTACAAGAGCTTGTAAAAATGACTCCTGAGTGGCCGAAGTGCCTTGTCATCTTGCCTTCGGCCACCTCCGAAGCCCCTGGCCGCAGCTCCCTCGTTTCGATACTGCAACGCTAACCCCGCCTTGACATACCTGTTGGGGTCCCGGGGCGTTATTATTGTCAGTACTGGATTGTTAACAAAAAGGCTTACAGCAGAATCGCTGCAATTTCAATTAGGTCCAAATCACGTGGGAAGCCTGAATGAGTGAGAGGATAATGCCTCTAATCCTCATCGGTAAATCAGCGAATATTTTTTGACAGTACCCAAGGGCCGCGGACGTTCGCTGCCCAACGCTACGACACAACAAAGTGCACGTTTGATGATGGGATAAGCTGCAAGTTGAAAAAGGGGAATTGCAGACGAGTTATAGCTTAAATTCATGGCGATAAGAGTAGACAAATGCAGAAGAGTGGGGAAATGGGATGAAAATTGACGGTTGTACTAGGTGAAGAGAAAAAGATTAATTGCACATTTTATGCCTATGGAGGCTCTGCGATACGATTATATCTGTCATTACTGAATATATACTGAAGCAGGGTGACTAGCAATGGCAAGGGTCCAGCCGATAAAAGGGGGTTATATTGCATATATTTATCGCAAATACTACGCAAAGGGGGATTTAATTTCGAGGATTTTCGGTTACTTTAGTTAAATTGGCTGCCATCACATTTTTATAAAACATTATAGCTATCATTGTCGATTTTATGGGTTTTTTACTTAGCTAGTTAACTAATTTCCTATTTACACCTAGTGGCTACTACCAGCCTTGGATGCGTATTGCCAGAATAGCTCCTTTGCTGGGGTGCCGGGCGAGGACAAGCCCGCCCGCGCCGATTCAATATATGCTGTTGGACTAGGTAATATTACCAGCACGTAAGTAGAGGAAGGGTAGGATGTTTACTTTAGGTAGATTGAGTAGGGCTTACACCTCGATTGCGTGATGTCATGATACTTTCTCATCTATCATTTGACTAGATTAGTGCAATTCGCATTCGCACCAATGGATACCAAGAATTATTCTTATTGGCCCTCATACGTTCGACAAACACGGTCAAGTCACTGTCATCCATACTCGTAACGATATGGCCGGCACCTTGGACCTCGAGACAGTCTGGAGAATGAATTTTCCGATATCCGGAGTTCTCACACCTGCTCCAATGGTACCCTGTCGTGATGCTATCGCCAAGCCATTTTGCTCGGGCGCGGGCAGGCTGAAGGCTAACTGACCCCATATTCAGCAGTCGGAAAACATCATGTGCCAAAAAAATCTAAGAAACTTTTACTCAGTTTCACTGCAATTAAGTGTGTGATGACGGTAAACATCACGTTGCAGTATAGACATCTAACTTGTATAGGGGCAGCGACAGTCAGGTTGTGCAGGTTCCTCATGACGGATTACTGGTCGTCGTCGGGTTTTTCTACACGGGGGCCCACGCGGAACAAGTCATGGCTGAACTCAATAATTAGAATTGCTGAATGATACGGAGGTAGAGCTTGCAAGTCATTTGTTACCCAGCCGTATCAATTCTATGACTCAAAACACATTCAACAGTAACACCCTCTATATATCCGACACCAGGCATTACAAAATCTTCAGGCATTGGCCCCGACATAACTGCGTTAAACTGTAGTATCAGCTACCAAAAGCCCAACAGCCGCTGCCGTAGTGGACTTGGAGGAAGACGTAATATCAAACAGTGTGCCTCCCGTACAAGGCTTAAATGGTTATAGACGGGGTATCCATGGTCTGTAGAAGCAGGTTCATCGTCCTGCATGATGGCAATGACAAGAACAGCGATACGATGTTGGCCCATCAGCTCATGCATGTGCGAGGAGCTTTCGGATCGGAAATGCTCCATTCAGTATATGGCCCGAAATCAGGTCCCGGAACTCCCTAGGTTGCATATATCTGGATACGATGAACCTATACTTTTTATCTAGAAGTCTCGTGACCCGCTGCTGAAATATGTGTATTTTTGATCCTGAATGGCGTCGCAGTAAGTATGCACAGCGGGAAAGGGGCTCTAGAATTTTGTCAAGTTGGTTATAATTCAGACGCCTTCGAGGTCGCACTTGAAACAACCGCCTGTCATTAACCAAGTATTAGATAGTCTCGACAAAAAGGAGGCCCTAATTCAATCCTTTTCGTCGTGACCTAGCCGATAATCCCAGACCCTACTTATACAGTTTGTTTTGTCCATTTCACATGCTAACAAGGTTATTCATGCCCCCAAGACTGTAGGCCATAGTTACAGCCTCGTACGCCTTTTGGAGACTATATTTGACATATTGACACTGATTATCAACCGTAAGATCAACCTCCGAAATTTTATAATACTTTGATTTCTGTGTACCGAAGTATCATATGAATTCGTAATTCAGGTTCTATAATGAACTGTTCAGCGCCATTCTCGCAACAGTAATATCAATCATTATCATCATAACAGTTATTCATTCATAGCGTAACCTGATCAACTATACTCAGATGATCTGGTAAGATTCGTAAGAAAACGATAGCACCGGGAAAACGAAGCATCGCCAAGAAATCTGAAGTGGAATAGAAGAAACCATTATTAGAGGATAAAAAGTTCCTTCATGTTGTTTCCCAGGCCAATAACCTCCTCATACATATGCCCACTAGCGTTCAACTGAGTCTTTATCGAATCCATTACTTCTTGGGAGTTATTGTCTGCACTGAATGTGGCCCCTTCTGACATCGTTGCCCAGGACCAAGTCTTATCGAGGAGTCCTTTCGTGATCGTCGCGACCCTGACCGCAAAGACGAAGTCATCCACTTGCCCCGAGGACCAGGATTTCTTGCCACTCGAGATATTGAAGCTGCCACCTGCACCCGCAATGTTGAAAGCGCTCGCCCCTGCCTCCGCGTTAACACCGTGCACTTTTCTTTCACTTTCCAGAAACTTCGCCTTGCGTCTCACCATGATCCCCGTGATGATTTATAATGACGGGTTTTTAACGAGCCAAGTCTTGTGCCTATCCACATAACTTTCAATCTCGGTTGTTTTCATGGTATCATCGACATAGCTCTGTGTGACGTTTATGGTGAACGTCTCTAATCTGTCAAATTCCCAACAGCGATTGACTGCCTTTTTAAAGGCGACACCCGCGCCAAGACCTATATTCACACCAAAAGCAGCCGCGACGGGAGCATCAACTTTCGTAGAGACGTCGATATGACCCTCATCAGTCGATCTCCACTCAAACTTATAAACCCTCCCCGTCACCACCGGCATACTGGGCGGGTAGTCCATTGGCCCAGTTTCTGGGTTGATGATATCGAGTAATTTAGTGCTGGTAACCACATGGCCGATCGACAGAGGGCCGTTAGATTTGCCAATGCCGTGATTTGGTATGATTGGGGGATTATGATGGCTGTGCCGCAGCACGAACCAGCACCTATCTGTCATTGGAGGACGTCACTCTCGGGGCTTGTTCTGGACTAGATGCTGGCTCGTTCGAGATATAACATTAAACTTAAGGGTTTGATATTTCGTTAGGTTGCAAATTTAGCGAGAAGATAGAATCTCTATGTTCGGAAAAACTACGTGGACCAGGAGATACAGGACGGAGCGGGGTAGTTAGTGGTGTTCATATTTATTGGCTCGAATCAATATTGACAGTTTAGTTAATATAAAGGGGGCGCAGTATCCAGGCAACAATGCGTGCACAGCCGCTGTACTGAGCCGAATTTGGTCATACGAAAGTATATTAGGTCGAATTGCCACATGTGCTGTACAAATACACAAGGTACTCTATTACATTTTCAGCAAATCTTTATATTTTACTCACATACAGTCAAATAAGCTGAATAGAATACTCGCATACCTTCTATTTCATAATGGAGGTCAATGCAGGCTCGCACAGCCAAGAAAACCCTTGTCTTTTCTGCTCTCCTAAGCCCCCAAAGAATAAGGCGGCTAGTTTACTGTTTGTTGGAAAGGGGAGATCCATCAGCAACCTCCTTGCCTCTTCCGTCGGTTGTTCATCCTGTCTCACACTAAGTAAAAACCTTCGGAAGCTTGAATGTGAGCTTTACCAGATGGGAGATGGCGGTTCTATCAATCTGGACCTCTATTTTCCCCTTAGCGAAGATTATCAAAGAGTCTTGTCAGCTCTTAATACGATTCAGATGCCACACGTGAGTTCAGTTGATCTCCCCGAAGGCTTCGGGAACCAAGACTTTGATGAGGATCCGTACGGGACGCTCTCGATCATCGAGGGGATTAATGGGGAAGAATTAGGGGTCCTTAAGTTCGCTTTCGAGGAATATAGTGCGGGGCATATTTCAGAGCAAGGTGATGCAGCAGGCAGAATGGCCATTCATCATGGCATTCAATCATGTCTCCGAACTTGCTTATCGGCTCATCATAGTTGCAGGGAGGATACTGAACCTAATTGGCTTCCAACCCGTCTGGTCGATATTCATCAAATGGCATTAAAAAGGTCTGTGGACATCCCGCTAGAAGGGGACCGTCGATACATTGCACTTAGTCACCACTGGGGAACAGAGCCTTTCTTAAAGTTAACCAGGCAAAATCTCGCTAGGCTTAGGGAGAAGGTGCCCTACAAATTTTTGCGACGCACGTTCAGAAATGCAATAGACGCTGCATACGATCTTGGCGTTAGATATCTCTGGATTGACTCTCTTTGCATTATTCAAGGCCCAAAAAACGAATCAGAATGGCATCAAGAAGCGGGCACCATGGCATCCGTTTACCGTAATGCTCTTCTGACTTTCGCCGCATGCAATGCCATCAATATACACGGTGGTTTCTTCGAAAAGTTAGTAACTTCAACTTTCTCTCTTGAGGTAAGAAAAACCCGAAAGCTAACCGACTGCTCGTGAATAGCCCTAGCAACGAGGCTCGAGTGATACTCAGTGATACCAATAACCCGGTTGTCGTGGCAAAGAATTATGCAAGTCAACTAGATCACCGAGGTTGGGTTCTTCAGGAACATCTACTTGCCCCGCGCACAGTCCATTTCGGAGACCCTGTAGTGTGGGAATGTCGGGAGACAATTGTGAAGCGACTACTATCACAGCCTTTCATATTCCCTACAGAACCTATTATCAAAGTCTGGAGCCTTAGGCTTAAGCACTGTCCTTGCCTTTCCTTATGGTACCAGACAGTCGAGAAATACTCGAGGTGTGCACTTTCCGAGCCTGGTGACAAGCTTGTTGCAATAGGTGGTTTAGCGAGAATATTCTCAGCTGTCATGCAAACAACCTATATTGCTGGGCTCTGGGGTAAGCATATAATCAGCGGCCTTTTATGGGAAACGGCTACGAAAGATTGCAAAAGAGTGGGCCATTACAGAGGTGAGTTCCTATAATTCAACACCATTTAGTGGTGGCTAACTTTCAATAGCTCCTTCATGGTCATGGGCTTCGGTTGAAGGGGCTGTAAAATTTCATTCTGTTCCGGACGGAGCCGTCTCTTTAGCATTTCTAGAAAATTCCAGCATCGTCCCAGTCTCTTCGGATTTGTTCGGGGAGCTTTGTAGCGGTTATATAGAAATAAGGGGTCGACTGATAATGATTGGGACATCTGACGGCCTAGCCTCGAGAGATTTAATATACAAAGACGGGTTCTTGAGGGTCTCTCTCGACGATTTCATATCTACCGACTATGGTCAGATGTATCTCATACCGTTAACGAAAATCGAGGCCGAAGAAAGATACTGGTCACTCCTGGTTACTCAAAAGCCCAGCGGACATTCTTCGGACCCGCTTTATCGACGGCTTGGGCTCGTATCAGCAGATTTGCTTGGTGGGCAAGAGTATTTTTCCGAGGGTTATGCACCTTGGGCATCTGTAGACTGGTGGCCGCAATTATTCTACCCCAGGTCTAGAGGCGAAAGAGCTGCCCGCGCATTTACCTTCGAGGATTTTGAGGGAACTGCGGTTCAGACCCTACGGCTGCTGTAGGCTTTCATTTTGGATGGTATGCAGGGGCCTGCACTAGCTAGACAGACCTTTGCGCAATACGGGCATTACAATTTCAAATAGGCAGGTAGTTCCGTAGAATAAAATGTTACCTTTAAGGATAGCTCAACCTTGGCGCCGTCTACTTTATTCTTGCTCTTGCATCGGAGTCCGTAGAGGTGTGTCGGATTATTTGTAACAGGCATTATTCTCGCACCCTACAATGATCTTTTTTCTTTCTTTTTAAGCTATTCTATAGTAACTCGTAACGAGTTAGAGCTGCAATAGCAACTTTAATGGGGCGCCTGTATAGCGTATACAAAGGATAAAGGTTCTTATGGGTTACTAAAAGTCAGTATGGTGATTGAGTTCATAGCTCTTGTACGTAATCCTTCTATAGCATGTGCGAATTCAGTAGTGGGTAGCCAATGCAGATGCATATCAGTTCCAGTAGTTGTATACCATACAGACATCTATAGGAATTACAACTTTCAGTATGATAATGCTTGATCAAACCCTCATAATTTCTATACAATTAATTCAACCTCATTTCTAATAATATAGTAACTAATAGGCCCCTTCCGTGTATTACATGAGTATCCTACCTCCATCACAGAGAGAGACTTGTCTACTATCCATACAGACAGCTAGCCCAAAATTTGACGTAGTTGTAACAGACACTCGGCCCGTTTTTCGGAGGTGAGAAAAGCCCATTATCCTGATTTATCCTTGGGTTTCAAGTCTAGACCGATTGACTTTGCGTGTGCTTGGAAATTGTAAAACTCGTAGGCTTTGATATTATCCCACTGGGGCCACCTGTCCCGGCCATCCGCATCTGTGTAAATGCCGGTAACAACTCTGTAGTTGCCCCTAGGATAGGGATAAGGGGCCCGGAACGGCGGCGCTGGCCGCTCCTCCGCCCAGCCTGCTTGTTGGGGATCTACCAAACATTAGCGATGGCTAACTAAGTGCATATTCCGATGCCGTTGGAAACGCTCGATAAAAAGGCACGATTTTAGGGTGCTCTCCGAGTGATACGGGTCTGTCGTTGAAACCTTCGAGCACAAGATTGTAAGGAATAATGTAGGAGGAGAAGTCTTACCTGGAAATATTGTTTCCTTGCCTAGATTATAGTGGTTCGTAGAATTGCCGCTGACTGCATTCCCGCAGCCAAAAAACTCATACCACAAATTACTTCCGGTACCTGCAGTGAATTGATCATCATCTACGGGGGCGCGGGGCAGAGGAAACGGTTCGTAGTCATCTGCCAGTGGCCTATTCACTATGAGAAGCCAGAGGTCAGTATCTCTAATAAGTTTGAAATGGGCGGAAGGCTCTGGGTTACGTACTCCAGGGTGCATTTATCCAACCGTATCGATCCTCGCTTTTCGATGTCGACGTATCGAAATATTGCTCAGGATGACCATCAAAATATATCGCAATTTGATACTGTTCTAGTGTTTCGTCTGTGACGAGCAAAATTTGGCCTCTGTCAAGCCCTTGGTTCATGCTCCCGTATGCTAGATGTTTTCCAATTAGCTACTCATGTCCCTGTTGATAATCTGAGAAGCTGTATGCATTGTTTAATGTTCCCAATAATAGGCGGAACAGTTACCGTGAGACGGAAACTTGAAAGGATTGATTGCAAAATCTGCTAACCTCTCCAATTGTAAACTCGAGCTGGATCATTACGTAATTCGTGCAGCATCATATCCGCCTTTTGAGGTCTGGTGAACACGACAAGTTCCTTGCCAAAGAAGTCTGCGATAACTTGATAGATTCCTTTGAAATGACAATACACTGTGAAAAATTTGGAGTTAGTGGTTGCGTAAGTAATACGAAGACTAAGATGATAGCCACAAGAGTAAAGGCTAAATAAGTATTATGAGTAGAAGGAAAGACTATCATATACATACTCGGGGGACCTGAATCCGGTTTATTCATGTATAGTGCTCTCAAAATGGACATCCGACCCCATAAACGCTCAGAGCCTGGTGTCCGGGCCTCGATTTCTTGACTTGACTGGTGTTGGAGAACGAGGTATAACCTATGTCGGGGGTGGCTATTTTACAAAATATTTGTCAGTACGAGATAAATATATGTAAATATATACTCATGTAGAGATTGAAACTCACGCTGGGTGAGAAAGGACGTGGTTAAAATAATTCCATATCTGATATTTGATTGTAGCCCATGTTTCACGGCTCCCAGAGCCCATAGGGGGTCCGTACCTATTGAAGATTAGTAAGTCATTCTAGCTATTCATTGGAAAGGAAACCCACGCGAGAGAATACCACAACGAATTTCCGTCTTCTGGAAAATTTATAACGCCTAAGTCGGCATCGCCGGTCGCATGGACAGCACTAAATCCTGAGGCACGGCAGGCGTCAAGATACCTTCTCAGTTCGTTGTATTTCTTTATCGAATTTTCCTCCAGCTCTCGAGAAGTGAGCCAAAGGTCGCCGGCCGGTTGGTATTCAAGACTAAGAGTGGCTCTACGGTTTCTATAAAATTCCGTTATGTACCTCGACATAGCGTCCCAATCGGGGAGAGGTCCAGGCAAGTCGTCCCAAACTTGATCCGGTACATTCCTTACCCTGTCGTCATATCTTAGATCGATGCGGCCGGTTCTGTCCCAATTTTCGTATTTAAATTGTTGTAACGTGCGAATCGCCACTTCCAATTGAAAGGTTAGTTAAAGATCTTTAGCTCCACTCCGGAGAGATACTTCAGAGATAGATGTAGTGAGAGCATACTTAAGCAGCGATTTACTCTTCTCGTGCGAGCCGCCTCGGACCTCGAATTATTGGGATGCAGGGCCGGCCTTGACGCGTGCCAAACTGAAACGAAAAATGTATGAGCAGCGTTCTTTACATCTCAGGTCTTAGATTTCATAACCCACCCAATCTTTGAAAATAGTCCTGTACTTGCTCTTGACTTGGTTTTGGAGGAGCTCGGCCAGTTGGCTTCGCCGCGAGCCCAACATTGTGATATGCGATCTGGATATCTCCAAAATCAAGCCCAGGGCGCTCTTTGGACAAATTATCAATAGTGTCTTTCATAACACGGATATACGGCTCTACCAGATATGGATCCGGCGGAGGGCCACTAGTTAATTCGATTGCGTGCGCCATCTTTCTAGTAGTAGATATTAACTTCGAAAGTTAGCTTCAATTGATCGAGGTCAAATGGGTTACGGATAGAACTTGGTGGTCGGTATGCAAATGAAAGTTTATCTTAAATGACGCTAACAGAGGACAAAACCAAGGATTCTTTTGTTCCTACACCGAATTCGGACCGTTCAGTTCAAAGGGCATCGAGTCATTGTTCGACATGAGACATTTATGCTAACCACTCAAGATAATTACCATTTCATTCCTACCTAGGCACGCTGAAGTATGTGCTCGATAGACGTACGTATAACAACTAGAAGAGAACAATCGAAGGAATAAAAAGGAGTGAGCATATTTATTGAAAGCAAATTGCTTACTGTATATATCGACAACATGGTTTATCGTCAATCGAAATTTCCTCCCAGCGCGGCTAGTTGAGTATATAGTGCAATAAATCAGCTGGCCTACAATCCAGCCTGGCATTAGCGCCGCTTTGTTCAACTATACTCCGGCAGGTTTCCCCCTACTCACTGATTATACCCACTAGGCACAGACCGAAAGGTCATGCAGAGGTTTATATACAGTGAATGATAATATGTCACACAGCATTCCAAGGACGGGCCCTAGTTCCTATCTTGAAAGGAGAAGTTTGACGTGCGGAGTTTATGCGTGAAACCGATTGTGTTCTAACTCTCTTGTATGAACACTTAGCCTTTTTAGAGCCCATAGTGATCAGAACTCGTTCTTATGGTTATGCATATGTAAATAAATATGTAGACAGAGAAACAGAAAAAAGGAAAAGCAAAAACGTACAACACCAAGGATTCGCTGGTCGTCACCGACCCAACTACTAATTCGGCCCTCACTGGCTTATCTATGGGAGAGCGGACGGGATCCCGAGTTCTCCAGTGGGTGTGGTCGTACGTGACGGTTACAGTGGTTGCGGAAGGATATATTCAAGAGGTGCTTGTGATAGCGAGTAGAATGCTTAAACAAGACTCCAAGCCAAGGCCAAAGGTGTGGGAACGCACCAAACAAAGCAATTGAGCAGGACAGACAACAGTCTTCTCTGTATTTGTGTGAGTGAGGTGAGTGATGAGCCGCGCCACATATCAAGCTAAAGTCGCTAAACCAACCCGTTGGTCTCTAGATTTGTTGTGAAACAGGTGATGGTTATTGTGCATACGATCTCATTTAGCTATATATGAGTATAATGAGAATGAACGGCTGTCACGTTTGCCTTAACTACGTTTATGTACGACTTTAAGCACATTTACATGCCTCATTACTGAAATTACTCAAAACTTGCGCATACCAAACTGGCGTGTGTCTCTGCGTGACTCGTGAGAACACATGCG
Source organism: Xylaria castorea (assembly GCA_022495115.1). NCBI lineage: Eukaryota > Fungi > Ascomycota > Sordariomycetes > Xylariales > Xylariaceae > Xylaria > Xylaria castorea. The sequence goes on along the minus strand of MU382721.1, from coordinate 53,584 downwards.
ATAAGAGTATCATCTGTGGATTAGGGGGGGGGGCAAGCTCTGCGTATTTTGCTTATTGCGGTCAACTTAAGAAAAAGGTTGACCCGACCACCATGTTTTCTTAGTGGAAAACCAATGAACGGTTTTAAGAGTACCGTCACAGCATTTATACGCTGTTCAGATGGGCACTGCGATGAGCTGCTGTGCCTAGAAACAGAGTCGATCTGGAAGGGGGGCTGCTGTCTAGTGTAAAATTGGCCACGTGGGGCAGTGTCCCAGCTAAGGAACAAATTATACCCCTGTAACAGGTACACTATGCCGACAGCTTGGCCACCCAGCAAAGAGCCTACCTACCTAACCCCACTTGACAGTTTTGGCACTCATTAACGCGCTTGCAACTTTGGAGCGCGTCGTAAAATACGAACTCAATTCACTTACTTCATCACTGGCATCACTATCAGATTACATACTCACTTACCGACTCAAGAGCCAAGGCTTCCGGAATACCCGCCTTATTATTCCACGCATCTTCAGACATCCCTCGGGATTACCTGTGACTTCGAGCTCACTCACTTCGCTATGGATGAGGATCAAGATGAGCCCATGGGGCAGTACAACGATGGGAACCGGGCCTTTCTTCAAGCCTTCCTAGCTCGAGGGACAATGACCTTCAAAGATTCACAGCCGGTCCTGGCGGCCATCTTCACAGCGCAGGAAGAGCAGACCATAGAGCCCGAACAGATCACGCAGGAGGACTTCGACTCATACATGTCGGCGGCATCAGCAGCTATCTCACCTTTCGACCTCGAGATCCGCAGTGCGATGCATCAGCTGCGGAAGGAGCGGGTGTATGCTGTCGTCAACACCACGTCAGACCCGATGACGCAGCTGGCGACATTGCACTCGGCCGACGAGATCGCCTTCGTCAAGCGCGTCATCGACGCCATGTTCGAGCGCTACAACACGCCGCGCATGGAGGCGCTGTGTATCGACGAGATGCAGGCCAACAAGCTGCGCGTCCCGCCGCGGCCCGAGGACAACGAAGACGAGGAGATGGTGGAGCACGGCGAAGGACAGGGCCAGGCGGCCCCCAAGGGGCTCAAGTCGAGCGAGGTCGAGAGCGTCATGCGCAGTATGGTCGACGAGGGCTGGTTCGAGCGCAGTCGTGACGGGTTCTACCACCTCAGCCCGCGCGCGCTGCTGGAGCTGCGGTCGTGGCTGCTCGAGTCGTATAACGACCCCGATGCCGAGGAGGGCGAGTGGCAGCGCGTCAAGTTCTGTGAAGCCTGTAAGGACGTCGTCACGATCGGACAGCGGTGCTCGGAGCGGGACTGCCTCGTGCGGTTACATGATAATTGCGCCGAGGCTTTCTTTAGGACGCGGAGGCAGCGGGCGTGTCCGAAGTGCACTAAGGAGTGGACGGGACGACACTTTGTGGGGGAGAGGGCGGTCACGGAAACGGAAGCCTATCAGCGGGGTAGGAGACGCAGTGGTAAAGGAGCCAGACATAGTAATGTCGTGGAGGAGATCATGCACGAGGACGATGAAGAGCAGGAGGAAGATGGCGATGAAGATGACGAATGAAGAAAAGTGGAGATCGGAACAAATTAGGGACATAATGCCACGCATGGAATTCGAAGATGTCCGCCATATTGAAGCGAGTGGACGAACAAACTCAGATACATCACGAGATCACGAGTTTAGCTTTTCAGCAAGTCTGGAGGAAGGGCTAGTACTCATGTATGTACAACATATCTGGGCTTCTGATTGTGTGATTGTACAGTTTGATACCCAAAAATTGAAAAAATTGTATACATAACTACTCTACAACTTTCATTTTTCTAATCTCTACATGATCGAAGTGAACTGTCGCAATTAGGAGGCCTGGATAAGATCGCACATACGAATTACTACTATGTACGGAGTACTTAGATAGCTGTTATGGTTGGGGCTGAGATCTAGCCCGGGGGCTAAAGCTTTCGCCACACCCCAACAGAAGATTGGTGGCGGTGCAATCAACCACTGACGTAACCTGCCAAGAACAGGGAAGGCCTCCATCCCACTTGACAATCGATCCCGCATTGATCAACCATCTCGAGGGAGACGTATTCATCCCTCCACTGCTATAAAGCAAAGCTCCGTGTTTACAAGTACATCAACACACCTCCATTCGTTTACAATAATTCCCCAATTCAATCCCTCCCAACTATTCCTAATTACCAATAACAAAAGATGCTAGAATACTTTTCCTACAAAAAGGTGAAGAAGCATCGAGAGGAGAAAGCCGCCGGGACGCGAAAGGCAAAGAACGAGCAGTGGAGAGGGGTAGAAAAGCAGCCGGCATCAGGATCTGCTCCCACCACATCAACCCCCAAGATCATCTCAACCCCCGCCGACAACGACGACGACGTCGCGGTTGAAGGGACACCTGTCCTGGACCGGGAAGACGAGAAGTTCCTCGAGCGGCTGACCTCCGCATCCCCTGGAAGCCCCGAAGATGAGATCCCGCCGCCCCCTCTCCCGCCGCGCGTCAAGACACCCGTGATGGACATCGACAGCGACGACGGGTCGAGCCTAACAGGCAAGAAGGAGACGAACAAGAGCGGCGAATCCAAGGGCAAGGAGAAAGAAAGCCAGAAACCTTCCGCCGGGGAAAACAAACTCAAGCGCTTCACCTTTTCCCTCCGGCGCAAGCCCGTACTCCCCACGCGGTCGAAATCGCCATCCGACGGTCTTGAACCCAACACCGACACCCTGACCGTTCCCGAGGCGCACAGCGAGACCTCGGCAATGGCGCACCTCCTAGACGACCTGGATTTATCCGCAAAAAACAACCGCGCATTCTCTTTGTCGTCCGAGTCCGCCGAGATGGTGCGCCGCTTCACACAAGTCCTCCGCGATCTCATTAACGGCGTGCCGACGGCGTACGGGGACCTGGTCAACCTCATCGAAGACCGCGACGGCGTGCTGGCGCGGAACTATGAGCGACTACCCAGCGGACTCAAGAAGCTCGTCGCGCAATTGCCAGACAAATTGACGTCCTCCCTAGCTCCCGAGTTACTAGCCGTCGCCGCCGAGGCGCAGGGTCTCGAGGCCAGTAAAGCAGGTGGAGGCGGGCTGAAAGACGCGGCCAAGAAGTTCCTCACGCCAGGGAACCTTCACGACATCGTCACGAAGCCGGGCGCGCTCGTCGGCTTGTTGAAGGGGATCGTGAACGCGCTGAAGACGCGCTTCCCCGCCTTCATCGGCACGAACGTCCTCTGGAGTCTCGCCGTCTTCCTGTTGTTGAGCATGCTCTGGTACTGCCACAAGCGCGGGCGCGAGGTGCGGCTTGAGCGCGAGGCCGAGGAGAAGGCGAAGGCGGAGGGCAAGGGTGACGAGGATACCATCGACGGCCAGGCCAGGGTCGAGGAGTTGCCGGATGACTCCATGCTGTCTGCGCCCGCGCCTGAGTCGAACGCGGTTCGCAATGGGGTGGGCGCGAGGGACTAGAAATGGAGTGAAGCAGATGAAGCTTGCTGGTATAGTTGGTTCCTTAATGATGGGTCGAGGGATTGGGGGGTTGGTTTGTTTGTTTATGGCGATGCGATACGATCATGACGATGAAATGATACCCGAAAGGTTTTCTCTTTTCCCAATTCTACTTATTTTTCTTATTCAATGTGGCGTTACCTGCGGTTTCTTCGATTACGAGCACGATTTTCGTGCGGCTGGTTTCCAAGGGCCTGGGATGAGGGGATACATATACTATCAATGTTAGAATTGCGGCTTTCGCATGGTGTGGGTCAAACATGAGTAGCTTAAAACGAACAAGACAGAAGATATCCACAAGTATAGCATTTGATGCCGGTGCTACGGAGCAAAATAACCAATTCTCAATACTTGCCTAGAATTCCCTGGAAGCATGGCAGAAAGAGATGAAGGTGAGCCACTACGAATCCAAGGACTGCTCATTCATTGTATTTGGGTCGTTACTATCTGCCTTCGCAAAGTATTATGCAGAAATAACCTACCGAGATACCCATTGACCCTCGGGCATGCGAAAAGGTTATGTGCATTTCCTTGGAGGGTCCCACTCATAATCTAACGCCGGCATTATTCGTTCTTCTAGGGTTATGTACATGCGGATGTTATGTATGCACGGCGTTGATTTGGTGACTATGCTTCTAGTGGTAATTCACAACCACGCGGCCTACTTGAGCCGTCGTGTACGGGTGAGAGATGTAATACCATAAGGATTTTGATTTTAGACGGCCAGGATCACGTTGCGCCCGTATTGATGAGATGGCCTGTGTTACGGCAAGGTGATGTTACCGACATCCGTACTACCACCAGTCCTATCAAGCATGTAGTGAATAGACATGGTAGGCGGCGGAAGGAAACTTTCAGTCGTCAGAGTTGGAGGCTTGGGACCCTAATCATCCTGGACCAACTCTTTGATCTCTTCACTCGCTGGCGCAATGCCAACCGGCTCGGCCTTCTCATCGCGGCCGCCGGTACGATCGAGCACGCGCGCGCCGTCTTGCATCCAAAAGTCGACCTCGTCGACAATATCGGCGACAACGTCCTCGACGATCTGCTCGTCGTAGCGGTCCGCGACGGCCCGTGTCTTATCAAGCTTCTTCTGTTGCGGCGTGCCCACGCGCACTGTATCCTCGTCAACGTCCATCATGTCCACATCGGTCTGGGGTGAAGCATAGCCGGGTGGCGGGTACCAGAAGTCGGGCCCGAAGTTGGCCTCAACCGCGCCACCTCGAAACACGCTGATGGCGGGGTAGTATCCGAGCATGCCATCATCTTTGCCTTCTCGTGCGCCGACCTGTGCCTGGGGTTTCGAAGCTGGTGGGAGGAAAGCGAAGAGGTCAGTGAATGCGGTACCCATCGGCACTCCGTTCTTGTACACCTTGATATAAGAATTTGGTAATGTCCGTAGAGCGGGGACAGCATGGTTGGGATTCGGCTTGTCACCCTGTCTACTACCTGCATGACCCGACGCTCCTACTGGCGAGGGATTCATTAGGTCCTCCAGCTCTTTCGTGGTGTGATAATCGATCTTCTCAAAATATATATGTGCCTTGAACCGGATAGGTATCCGGTCTCGAACAATGTTGGCTGCCTCGACGTGCTCCTCCTCCTCATTCAGGTCAACGGCGGGGTTATACTGCCCTTGAGCGATCTTCCTGTGTAAATGCTCGGATGGTAATCGGATCTCTAGTCCTATCACATCCCCCTCTTTCATGTCCTCGCCGGAAGGGAAGAAGTCCTTGGGTCGGGACATGTGGACTTTCTGGCCGGCGACATCTCGAAAGCCGTAACTGTAGGCATCAAACCCGACGGGGGCATCCAGCGATGCCTCCCGCCTGGCGAAGCCTATGCGCACATGACCGTGCGCTTCGGGTTGGTAAGTTGCGTCTTTACTACTGCTCGCATTCCTCGTCGCAGCGTCGCGATTCAAAATCCCCCTGGTAATCTTGCATTCCCAGTACCACGTCCCCTCGCGCACAGCCATGTTGGCTCTTACCATCCGAAATCCCTTGTCGGTCGTGACATGGCGTCCCGACTGGTCGAAGTACATATGCGTAGAGGCATCTTCAAAACTCATGTGAGGACCGTAAGGTTCGGGCTCAGTCTGGCGGTAGTAGAAAGAGGAAGGGAAGACGGGATCAGCAATGCAGTGAAGGTAGTGGTAGTTTTTCTTGTTGTATACACTAATGATATAAGTCAGCGAGACGCGAGAACGGCACGCATGGCAGGCAGAGAAGACGGCGACTTACTGTTCCAAGGTTTCATAGAACTGGATAAGAGAGCCGTCGGGCACGGGAGCTTCGTGGTGATGGGTGAATATGGGGCCCCGCGCAGGATCGAAGTCGGCAGGTTTGGGAGGGGCCAGCTTGTATCGCAGAGGCGAAGATTCGTTGGAGACGGGTTCCTTGGTCTTGGGATCAGGCGTCGCTCTCAAGCTGTCGATACCACCGCCGCCGGCTCCGACTCCGGTTCCAGCACCAGCTTTCGACTCGCGCTTCTTCAGCGTGTCCTTCTTAGTCCTCGCAGGTTTGTCGCGGGCCATGGTGGTTGGGTCGTCGTGGGACTGGGGATTCGGATTCGGGTTCTGGTTTGGGTTCAGCGGTGATGGGATGGGCGGTGCGTGGTCATCTTCGAGAATCCGTTTTTGAGGAAGGACAGATATTGGAAGCACTGGAGCCGGCACGGGCGTTATCTGCCTCTTGGGCGCGTCGTCGCTCGTAGCCATGGTGATGTGATGACAGCTCAATCGACTGTTGCTATGGATACTCCCTTGCAGTCGACATATTCCAGTTGAAAGCGCAGAGATGTATCGATATATGTCTGAATAAAACCAGCAGTGCAATTGAAACGATGTAACAGCAAATATGCGCTGTAAAAGTAAGATGAAGGGACACAAATGGATTGGAACTCTCGGGTGGTGGGAGAGCGAGGTAGGCAAGCGGACGCAGCTATCTGGACAATTGCGACAAGAAGGTGTTGGCTTGTCTTCAATTAATTATGGCGGGCGCGTTCGCGTGCTGCATGTGATATCCAATTGAACTACACTAAGTATGTCAGCCCCACCTTTATAAGTTGCACTCAGCATACAAAATGCTAATCCAATACTTCTAAATCTGCAAAATTAATAGACGAACGGAGATTTAAACCTCGGACCCTTGGCAGGATATCTATAAACAATAAGGATACAAGAGATCATATGCAAAGGGAATAAATATCATACTCATGGATAAACCATTCACCCAAAAATTGACTTTGACATGTAGCCGATCGCATTCCATCGATCACGGGACTCGAACCCGCAACCCCAGACTTAGGAGGTCTGTACGCTACCATTGCGCCAAATCGACTGCGCTCAGACCTTTGGGTTTACACTCTGGGTTAGTACCTTGCTAATGCAGCACAGTGTGGAAATTTTGGCACACAAACCAGGACCCCTATGAGTTGATGGTATAACAAATCCGGTCATCCTACTTGGATACAATCGTAAGAAGAGGGCATCCATCAGGGGAACGAGGTAGGTACTTATAATAATTATTTTTTAGCCTGCCAAACCATAGCATTGACACGCTAGGCATTAATATGTGAACTCTGGTGCAAGCACCCGCCCGGTACCCCGAAACAGGCTCTAGGCGTAGCGCTCCGTAAAACCCCATCTGGATGTTGGAGGTATAAAAAATATTAACATCCGTGGCGATCGAAAAGTATAACCGTATGCACCCGTCAGCGGAAAATCCATTCAATTGGTGGCACTGGGGTGAAAGCGTGCTAGAGCCCCAGCTACTACCTGAATTTGGTTTGGTACCTATAAATATCTACCTGTGGATAGAAAACTTTCGCCTTACAGACACAAAAACTAAATATAGCGCCGAAGCCAAGGAAATACCTTGAACCCAGGTACGTATAAAGCTTTTGAAATACGTAGTTATTTCGATTCCACTAGGAGGAGCTTCCTAGTAGATGAACTGAGAGTTCTAGCGATTAGATTTACCAGTCGTCCATCCGGATGAGCGACGATCGACTTGTAATAAACGAGAAACGGACTACGGAGAACTGAGAGAGGCGAATCGAACAGGGGATCCGAACCGGCGTGTTGAACCCATTGAAACATTGAAACCTCCAGAATCTCCCTGGCCAATTCCGGCTAATAGGATATTGTGCAACTAAAGAGTGCGAATTGAAGATATTTACAATGTGCAGTTCAAATCATGATAAGGTTATTTACGTCGGCTATAATTGAGTGGGCTGACTTCCTTGAACCTGCAAACTCAGTCCGCGACCGCGAGATTTCGATGACTTTTTCTAACCGTCTAACCAAACAATGCGTAGAATGAATTCGCTTGCTTTCCCCAGTCCTTCCCCAATCGCCTCGTCGTCCAAATAAACTCGCGCCAAGCCAGAACCCAAACCCCCAAACAAATCCGCCCTATTGTTCTCCCCTCTTCCAATCCCCACTCGCTTAGCCCACCAAGGAAGCTGTCGGCGCGGCACTAGAGCTCGGCGTGACGGTGATGGTGGTGTTGTCATAACACTGCGCATCGATGTAGCAGTGGCAGCTCTGCGAACACATGGCGCAGTACGCCGGGTCGGGCGGGTTCGAAGTCCACGAGATGCTGACGAAGCCACAGCTCGACGACTCGCGCCGGCAGTACAGGCACCGGTTGCATTCTGTCAGGTCGAGCGGCGCCGGGCAGCCCTCGTTGCAGTACAGTCCGCAGCTCTTGCAGCTCGGGTCGCAGGATGGGAAATCTGCGAGAGCAGGGAGGATCGCCAAGGATAGCGCTAGGAGGGTATTGGCGAGCATTGTGAGAGAGATGAATTGGTGGGCGGTGATGATGCTAGTAGATAGGTATATGCGCGTGTATGTGTATGTATGACCACTTGGATATATATATAAATCGAGAGTAAAGAGATCCGAATACCCTCCAAAGCCAAGGCGGCGGCTGAATTAAATACATATCAATCGAGCGTGTAAGTCATTGCCTACCTGAGGTTAGGCACGCGGGCATACGGTAGATTACACCGAATCCTTCAATTCATTCATTAACCCCGGACCATCACGGACAATTAAGGGTAGCCTCTATCTAGTGTAGACTAGTGTAAATGCTTTATACCCGGAACCGTTTCACTACTATGTATGTCAGGACGAAGTTCTCGAATCCGAACGAACCCTTTCCGCAATCCGCCCATTTCCTCGTAATCGCTTAAATGTCTGCGATTCAGCAGTCACCAGGTACCGTATTGGGAGAGTCGGTCGATTCGCGGTCGTTTAGGTCTGCTGTTTATCTCACGTTCAAATACAGATTAACGTCTGCTCGTCAGATAGGTGGAAGGATAGTCGGTGTGAGTGAGCTTAATGAAATCCAGACAATCCGCGACGTTGCATCCATACCCCGGCTATGGCAGATACGAGATCGACCAACGAGTCCCCACTCACCTTGTGGATCATAGTAGTTGAAAATCTAGATAGAGAGCTGCCACAATTGCAGTCTGCGCCATGCCCGTGCCTGGTGCAATGCGCATAATTGGTAGCTTCCGTGAATTCACCAATGACAACCCCAGAAATATATGGCAACATCAGCTTAGTCTTTCGTATCGTATTCCCAACTATCTCGACTACAGCGAAATTCAAGCTAGACTAGTCAACCACATCTCATTGGACATCGTTTCTCCGTTCCTACTTGTTTTAACAACCCTCAATTGATACTGACTCATCTTCATCCTGAAGCTCCGACACCTGAATCCTATTTACTTACGAGTCAATCAAGTGCCTTCAAGGTTCCGCTCATAACCGCTGCTTTACAAGTAGATACTGTAGCTGACAGCTAAGCTGTTTAGAGTCTAACCTGAAAACGAGCCCCAACCCCACTAAAGCTACAAATTCACTTATATATACGGAGTATCCAGATAGCTGTCAGCCTTGGATTTTTAGGCAGGGACATGAGTTATATCAGTAATTAAGGCTGACATACTTTTTCTAACAAGCATTCACACCTGTACCCGCTTCCAGTGGCAGAGAGAGATTAAGAATCTCACATCTCTGGTATGGTGGTTAAAAAACACGGTAGCGCACAGCTGAGAGCAGTGCAAATCTATAACATACCGTGTTAACGTCCGCGCCTTGAAATGTAGCGGTGAGTAATAATCGCTTCAGACGAGGGTAAGGTTCACGCCGTATGCTAAGAGCTTGTTACGAGTTACGCTGCCTAGCGCTTGCGCTAAGGGAGAAGCATAGCTCTCTAGACGCGAACTGATTGCCTCTTTCGTGTTCAACGGGTACTGGTGTAGGGCTGATATTAACTCCCTGGGATGATAGCGTATCCGCAGGGACTCTTTGGTCATCTTGAATTGTCTAAAAAGCCTTGTAATGGCCGCGTGAATGTGTGTTCCGTAGGGAGCACCGTACTACTCGACATCTGCTCTACTTCAGGCTCGGTCGTAAAGATTATCATACAATCTCGAGCCTTTAACTTTCAGCCCGTCTAATATTCTACTAGTCCTCTATGGCCTCTCCAAACAGCTAGACGAAGGTGAGATCGAGGCCGAAGTAGAGAAAAATAGGTATAGTTATTCGGGCACAGAAGCTATAGATCTCTCTCGCTAAGAGTTTAAGAATTGACCTCATAGGGGGAGGATTTCCTACTCTATTGCCTACAGCGATCTGCGTAATAGCGGTTCAGATGATCAACCTATGCTCAACATATACAAAAGAGAGTAACCAAGATCACTTAGATAGTGTTGAGGATCCGGAACTGGGTTGATCCGCTCCGTTTACTAGGGTGAGCTTCGTATAATAGCTCTTCTAAACCTCTATTATACTAAGGTCGGTGGCAATCTCCCACTTGACAAAAGAAGGGTTAAGTGCTTCAATGCTCTCTTGACTTCATAGGAGATGATTAGCAATACGAGTATTCTCCCAAACAATTGTTACTATCACGGCTCCAACTATATAAGTGACAGCAGACGGTCAAGTTTCGGACTTGACAACGTTCTATCTTTTGATAGTGTTGTGGTATAGTGCTGCAGCTCTGTTCCGTGGCAGTTACAATAAGCCAGTAGCAGAGGCAAAAACTTCCTCGTCTTGCTGCAGATTAAAGGGTCGTTCTTAAATATTCTCTTTATAGAGCCGTTACAGATATGTCAAGGAGAGTCAGCATTTCGTAGGTTATATGCCTCACTTCATCGAAGTAATTGCCATCGACTGTCGCTTTTTTATTAGACGCATATTTATTTCCGGTCTCACGGTGATTAAAAACTCTAGGAGTCCAGAGGAGAGTATGGGAAGGGTTAAGGGCGGAGCTATTATCAACTAGATTGTTTCTGTGTTCATGTCTCCCGGCATGTAGGCGAGATTGAATGGATGTTGGCGAATTCCCTAGGAAATATATGCCCCTCTCTCCGCCAAAAGCTTAAGAGATTCACGGGATCCTCTTCCTGATGAAACGGTTAGCGATTAATGATTCGGTATAATAATGTACTAGGAGGCCTAAGGGCTATCAAATGAAGGTCATATCCTTCAGAACCCATCTGAAAGTAGATCGCTTGTACTTTAAAATGGCTATTAGTGGAATGATTTGGGCCGAGGCAACCGTAAAATACACTTCTCAAGTCTGCTGTCGCTTCATATCTTACCATTTCAAAAAGCGCCTCATGTTCACTCGCTGGGAAGTGTCCACCTCATCTGTTTAGCAATGCAGTGATAGCTTTTGTATAGTATTAAGGAGACTTTCTCCATCCCTGTTCGCACTTATAACTATCTACACTGTATCTAAAGCTGTGGGATCTAGATCTGCGGTCCTCTATGTAATAGCTTTGTAAATAGTACTACGAGAGTCCTTGTGGTCTACAAATTCATGGCTATTGAGAAGAAACTTGACAACCGTCCGGTTCTTGAGCATCAATCTGTACTTTTAAGTTATCCGGATGGGTACATGGCGGAGTCAAACGTTCCTCTCGTCTTCTGAGTCAATATCAAGTTCTCTGCAAACTGTTTTAATTGATTCTGACATGTGAAGGTTATATAAACTTGGAAAATATCTATTGCGTGAAATTCCATAGCGATATCATGACAATGGTTAACCTAATGCTGTTTTATTCCAGCAAGCGCGGCAGTTCAAGGAAGCATGGCGCCCGGGCCTTATAGACAGGCGCAACAGGTCGGAGAAAGATTTTCAGATCCAGCTCTCTCTCAGAGGCAAGTTTAGGAAGCACTCAAAGTAAGCAAGACCAAGGTACTCTACCTATCCAAAGGTCACTACCTAATTTGCCAGTACATTGGATTAATAGATCTACGCGATTACCTTGCCTCGTAATTTTTAAAACTTCCACGTAGCTCACAACCTAGCAACTTGAATCATGTGGATCGCCGTCTTCTTGCACATCTCCAAATGTCAATCGATCTTGAATCAAACTCCACGCCTAAGCGGCCACCTAAAATATTCCACTTGGTATCCCCGTTCGCACTACTTGCCGAAAATCAAAGCCAAGCGCGCTCACTTTCAGCGCCGTCTCAAAGGTATTTTATCTCGTAAAGAGGCTGATCACTTATGGCAGAGACTAAAGCAGCATAGAACGTTCCACTACCTCAGTCATCATGCTAGATACACACTGTTACTCAATTATCTATTTTCAAGATCGTCAAGACTTTACACCAATTAATCACCAATCATGGGAAACCCACTGGTCTGGAAGCCGTACATATGGCTCGACGTTTTGTCGTCACAGATGTCTAACGACCTAATATACATACAGTATAACTATACGTCCAACAGTTTTTTTCAAAGTTAACAGGTAGGTATACCTAAAATAAAAACATGGACAGGAGCTGCAGGTTTCCGCAGGCTCCGAGAGCTAATGCCCTAAGATCTAATGTCCCAAGATCTTCGATCAGAAACGCCGCTGCATTTGAGCTAAAACAACAGGTCGCTCTACAACAACAATTTTCGACATACTATTGTGAATCTTACCAAGGGTGACCGTGGATTCGTTAATTCTATAACTATTATACGGTACCCTGCAACGACTCTGAAAATCGATATTTTGCTCTGATTTTCCAACGAGGTAGCTCAAATGTTGTGATTCGCACAGCTGTTAATGCAGTTCGCGGCTAGCTCCCAAGCCCACGCGTAAACGGGACAATTAACGATGGTGCCGAATTTGAATCACCAATAGGCTCCTATAGGGCCAAGTCTTGCTCAACAGCGGACAAATTCAACATCTCTCTACCGGAGAACATAGATGGGCCTGTGCGCATCCTCTTTCCACTGGCAAACACCTTCTATGTCTCGGCGTGGTGTCGCCGCCGCTTGGGATATGGTGATCCGCACCTCTACAAGACCACGGTCGAGGCGATCTGTCAACCATTGGGCACACCAAATCTGCTGCGGTACCTAAAAAGAACATCACTAAAGCATCTCAGGGAACACGCACGCATCAAACACCAGCTTAGCAGTAGGGCTCTAGCAGTAGGGCTCTAGCAGTCTAATCTCTATCTTGATCGCCGTGCTTTAACCCAAGTGAGCGAGCCATCGAAAGACATCTGGCTGAAGCTCTCTATGTTAACCACAAGCCACATTTCGCGCTGACACAAGCCAATTCTATCTAGTGTTTACCAGACTCGTCTGTGCCTTTATCGCTCTCATCGTTCTGGGCGCAAGGAGGGGGAACTTTTCACAGTCGACTGCCATAAGCGAGTGACGCTTGAGTGGCGAAAAGGTCTAGTCGAAAGATCGGATGAACTAGCGCCCTAATGCCTTTGCATCATGTCTTAGATACTTGATGACCTGATGAACAAAACATATTTCTTTTTACTTTTCTGGTATTGTCCGGAAGGTGCGGAGGACAGCGCTATATAGCTACCCCTCACGGTGGCTCTAAGTTATTTACCTCCCCTACCTCTATTGTATAACGTCAATATCTTCTCGCCACAATAGTATAGACAGATGTCATTATGGAACGTTTCTTTTTACATACTTCAAGACAGATAAAGCACTATCGACTGCCTATACGTAGGGTCTATGTGTATACCTACTGTAAGTAGTCATCGTGAGTATCAGTGGGGTTAATAGCATGACTTTTGGGGTAGTTCAGACAAACTGGTGACGCATTAACTACAAGAGACGATTCCTTAAAGGGTTAGACGCCGGTCATATCAACAACCCACCCCGTCTGCTTAAAAGACTTGATTTCTGGTGGGTCGGTGATGGTTTCTATGACAGCATGGGGCTCAACTGCTAAATCTCAACCTATCGATCTCTGCTCTGGGATTAGTACTATGTAGTGCCATTTGACAATACCATTTCGTTCCAGATCCCCTTTCCGATGAATTCCACGTTCGATCGCGGCTCATCCGAGCACCTTATGAACATGGCTTTTCCTTTCCTGAACTGGCTTGGCCAACAGTGCTCGGCAAGTGGAGACACCGCCCATAGTCCGCAAGTCTAGACCCTGTACTATACCATACCCGTGGTAGTCTAGTAGATTACACCTAGGTGGGTGGCAGCCCTTATTATCGAGACGAAATCGCGGCGTGGCATTGAGTCGCACGAGACACTAACTATGCTACTGTTAGCGTAAGAGTGGCGAACTTCAGTTCTCGTGCTTGAAGTGCCTTAATATGCATCTATCCACACACGCACACACATCGCGTCTCATGCATCCAAATTTCAGGTCTATCCTCATGATACGTCCCGTATTTGATCCTGGAAGCTGAGGCAGAAAGAAGGCCAACATGCGCGACACGTCAGAGTTTGGTCGCGGACGGGAAACACTCAGGTTCGTGCTTGTTAATTTCTCTTGTCCCACAGTCCATTACTCCTATACCTTCTTCTTCCGTTTATTACATTGTGCATACCAACATATTGCATTTGTAGTGCTTATACCTCAAGTGACTCCTCACCTCAACATGTTTCTTCTGAATTATACCTTCGACGCTGTGTCTTTAAGCAGTCCACCTAAATCAACCTTGGACCTGTAGCTGGACGCTCTCTTCATTCTTCTTGGCATCTTGTCTAAAGAGGGGTTCGCAATTAACCCTTAGTAATAGATATGAGGCGTCGAGCATTGAGGCGACCATTCGCTACCATCAGTCTCAGCTCTTATCATCACCGCTCAATACCGACTTTGCTGCCGATCCTGTACTGACCTCACTCGCCCAACTCGCCGCTGTGAGGCTCGATGCGGCCGGCGCATTCATATCCTTCTTTGATGCCCACCATCAGTACATACTTGCTCAAGCCACACAAGTATCTTCTATCCTTCAAGCCCGGCATGATGACGACCCAGGACAGTGCGGCCTGCTGGGCAAAGCCATACCGCGACCATGCAGCTTCTGTGAAGATGTGCTCCTCGAGGTTGGCACAGACGGGCCCAGCTTGCCAGACGAAGGCGAAGGCGGCCGACTTCTCCCCGTGTCCGTAGTACTCGATATCACCTCCTCTCCTTCATCCTCTCAACCTGTTGGTATGCCTGGCCTGCCCGATGCGCGATTTTATGCCGCTGTGCCCATTCGATCCCCGTCCGACGTCAATATTGGTGTATTTGTTGTCTATGGTTCACAGCCAAAAACAGAGATCGAACCTCGCCTAACCACTTTCTTGCGGGATATGTCAGTCACTGTGACTGGTCATCTCCAGATGAAGCAGACGCGGACAGCTTTGAGGCGCAGCGAGCGCATGGTGCGGGGGCTGGGGAGTTTTGTTGAGGGAGCTGCTGGCATGTCGTTCAACTCGACCACTTTGAATACCGAGTCTTTCCGAAATGAAGGATTAGAAGGAACCTTGAACTTGGCGCAACAGGATATACAACGCCAGGAGAGGGAGCTAGAGTCACAATCGCCATATATCACGCCATTCCAGTCTCCATTTCGCGAATCTCCCCCAAATCAAATACCTTTCGCCGTGCCACCTTCGCCGCCCACCGATTTTTCACAAGAGCCAAAAATCAACTCGTATTTCGAACCACGAGGAAGCCAGGAATTCGTATCTCCTTCGTTCCTGTCTTTTTCGGATGCGTCGAAAAGAAATGTGGAGACTTCCGGATCAGTCGATGGTGATGAGGATAACCATTTCTCGTCTATCAAGTCGCTGTTCTCTCGGGCAGCGAACATAATCCGAGAAAGCATCGAAGTAGAAGGCGTTATCTTTGTCGATGCTAGCTTGTCCACATTCGGCGGTCTCATCGACACCGGCAATCACTCCAACTCTGCTTCGGCACATTCCAGCAGTGAAGAAAGTCTCATAGAAAATCGCGGTGACAATCGAGATGATTTCTGTGATATTCTTGGTTATTCAACCACTAGTTCTTCCAGCCTTGACAGAAACACAGGAACCCCCTACCAACCCCAAGTTCCTGAGAAATTTCTTAAGACCTTGCTTCGGCGTCATCCGCAAGGGAGGATCTACCATTTTAGCGAGGATGGATTGGTTTCAACATCTGGAGATTCGTCGGGAAGTGAAGCTGCCGCTTCTTCTCTTAGACCAAACATCAATATTCTGAGCAAAAGCGCTGCCCCGGACAAGGTTGGCGAGCGGAAACATTCTTCAAGGTGGTCCAGACAGAATGAAGGTGTTTCTCGTGAGCGATACATTCAGTTATTGTCTTATTTTCTTATTGTTTGGAGTCAGGTTTCCGGCTCAGCATACTATATTTCCGCGTATACCTTTGTGCGCTTTCGCGGCTCTTGCACACTTTGCTTCCGAGCGCAATAGCTAACCTTGAACCCCGCAGTCCTGAAGATCTTCCCGGACGCCAGGAGCGTCTTGCTCATCCCTCTCTGGGACTATAATAAAGGAAGATGGTATGCCGGTGGCATTGTCTGGACCTGTACACCATCACGAGTGTTTACAAAACAGGGCGAGTTGAGTTATCTCCGGGCGTTCGGAATGAGTATTCTGTCCGAATTGGCACGCCTGGAAGTCCAAATATATGATAAGGCCAAATCTGACATTCTTGGGTCTTTGAGCCAGTGAGTCATTCTCGCGGGCATTGTCGTCCTCTTTTCCAAGTTGGAAGAATACAAGGCTCTTTTTGAACTATATGCACTGCTTCATGGCTGTGCACAGCCCAACATTCACATAAACTGGGCTCATATTGGCGATTACTGAACCGGAGTATTATAGTGAGTTGAGATCGCCACTGCACGGTGTTGTTGCAGCCACCGACCTGCTCCACGACACGTCTCTCGATGCCTTTCAATGCGATGTCCTCCATTCTCTGGAGTCATGCGGTAGAGTTCTGCTTGACGTGTTGAACCATGTAAGTCCTAGAATTAGCTTATCTCGTTACGTTTTGGCTGATTGAACACAAGCTACTCGATTACAGCAAGGTAAATACGTTCATACAAGATGACAAAGCTTACCAAAAGGTACGAAAGAGCAGGATTCCAGCTTCGCCTGGTCAGCGCTCACAACGCCGTGATCGTTTAAGACTCTCAGCCTATACTCAGCTGGATTCTTTACTCGAGGAGAGTATCGACAGCGTGTTTGCGGGTCATATTTTTCAGAAGCTTTCTATCGCACAACTCGACCACCGACCAAACCTCAACGCCGACGCTATGGCGTTACAAAGAAATGATACAATCGACGCGGTCGAAAGTTTCGGTCATCAGACCGGATCTTCGGGCAAGCTAAATATTCAATTAGGAGATGTATGTGTCTTGGTCGACATAGACCCTAGCGTATCTTGGGGCTTTCGCGCACAACCTGGCGCACTCCGACGTATCGTTCTCAATATTTTCGGTAATTCTCTCAGATATACCGACAGAGGTTTCATCGTCATCACGCTTCGACAAGAGAAGAATCTTTCGAGAAGGTCGTCGTATGTCGGTACAAATCTCAAACTCACCATCACCGACACAGGGCGAGGCATTGGCGCTCATTTCATGCAACATCACCTCTTCGCGCCCTTTGCCCAAGAGGATCGTCTTTCACCTGGAACAGGACTTGGACTGAGCCTCGTCAAGAAAATCGTCAAGACTCTGGGAGGAAACGTGACGGTTGAAAGTCAGGTCGGTGTGGGTACATGCGTACAAGTCACAGTGCCATTGCCAGGTGCAACAGACGAGATACAGGCTGAGGAAAATTTCGAGGAACACAAAACTGCCTTATCTGGCCTTCGCGTATCCCTTGTTGGCCTTAGTAAGAAGACCCAGAGGACGTTGAGAGATGGAGTATTGATTTCCGAATCCGAGTTGATGCATAACGTCTGCTCCAAGTGGCTGAAATTGCAGATAGTGGAACTGGATGACGGCGAGTTCTGCCCCGACCTAGTTCTTTGTGGCGAACTAGGAATGGATGAATTCTTGAAAGACACAGAAAAAGCTCGTCTATCCGCCCCAATTGTTGTAATCTGTAAGGACGCTATCACTTCCCATCAACACAACAAATCTTTTAGTGCTGTGAGGGGGCACCGTATTCTCGAATTCATCTCCCAGCCGTAAGTCAGCTGTGTGTCTTGCTGTTGACCTTCAATATGCTAATATTTCTAGAATTGGACCGCGGAAGCTGGCGAAGTCACTGGATACAGCGTTAAATCGTTGGGTAGACGTTGCACAGTCGGAGACAGGGACTGCTTCCCAGCCAGAGACACCCTGCTTACAACCACCAGACATCCTGTTCTCAATCAATGAACCTAACCTTTCTGAGGGCGACAGCAACAAATATGATTATCTTGTCAAAAAGGCTTTATTAGATACCGAGTTGGCTATTGAAGAGCCCAAGACTAGAATCGCACTACTCGAAGGACGTCAACATGAGCCGGCCCAACATCCACCCAAACCGTATATGCCCACAAATATTGTGGCGGAGCTTGAGGAATTATCCTTGGACAGTAAACACGTCAGATCATTACCTAAAATGACTCAAGAGCAGGAGATTCTACTAGTCGACGACAACAGTATCAATCTACGGGTACGATGACGAACACTGAGATCTGGCTTTCCTGCTAATTATCGGGTGAACAGATTCTTACCGCATACATGAAGAAACTCAAAAAGCTTTACAAAACTGCTACTAACGGCCTAGAGGCTTTTGAAATATTCACCGCCAACCCTTCAAGGTATAGCTGTATTCTGATGGGTAAGTAGCTAAAGCTTGCAAGACCAAAATACGGGCCTTCAACTCACTGCGATTATTGAACAGATCTTTCCATGCCGGTGATGGGGGGAATGGAATCGACCAGGAAAATCAGAGAGTTTGAACGTTCTCAAAGGATACATTCAGTTACGACTATCGTCGCTCTCACTGGGCTTGCGTCATCGAGTTCACAACAGGAGGCATTTGCAAGCGGCATGGATCTTTACTTGACGAAACCGGTGAGGTTGAAGGAGGTGGCCGAGGTATTGACCCATAAGAAACTATGACGGTACACGGATTGATTTTTGAGTTCTGCGGAGCGTTGGCATACATATTAAAGCGGGTAGAGCAGGTACATAAATGAAGTAATACTTAAATAACGACAAAAGCCGCGGTCTTCATGTATGATGACAATGAACTGTGCGCCGTTGACTGCCGACAATATTCAGAGCGTCTTGTACGCAATGTTGCTCGAGTCTTATATAGTGTTTTTGGATATGGTGTATATACAAGGTATTGATTTTGAGTTGCTAAATGAGTATAGAAAGCCTAGCGCCAGCGGCATAAACTGAAAAAATGGATAGGTGAGCATAAGGTAAGTGTAAAGCTAAGAATGTGGTGTTTTTGGCGTAGCAACTGCTCTTCTCTGGAGTGTATATACTTGAAGTATGAAGCAAATACTTTTACGTTGTAGGAGCGAAAAAAGATGCCTCAAGCTCACAGGATTACAGCCATATTAAAGGCCTATGCTAAGCATTTAATTTTCTTTCTAATTTTTTAATAAATCAGATTCAGTCTACGAGAGCCAGATATATCCCCCTCCCGAACAGAACTAATTACGCTTATAGCCGACGGGCCACACCCGAAAAGTTAGAAATCGGGTAAGATGAAGAAACGCTCTAAGAACTTCGAGCACTTGTACTTGAACTCGAGTTGATTGGAGCAGGAACGTGAACCAGCTTCAGAAATCGAACAGAATGTCAGATGGCAGCAATTACTGTAGCTCCTGGACGATAAGTTAATGACCTTGTCCAAATATAGCGAAGTTCGTCACTACAAGCTGTTTGTTGCAGGCCTAGCCTACGTGCGGGTCTTCAACGCACTACATGATACAACTGCAGCTAGATATTTCAAGGCTTCGTGGCCTAATGGCAGACACCGCTTCGTATCAGTGTAATGTATTACGGATGGCCCGTCAGGAGTTCCCGCTGACAACTCTGTAACTTCGGACGATATCGAGCACATAAGCTACCTTCCCACAACCCTACTTACCTTGACGGCTAACTGACATCACAAGAACAAAAGCTACAACTCTACCGATCCTCTCAACAAAGCAGTATTCAACAGAGAGGAAGCCATAAACATTAACAACTCTAGATATATACAGGCAATTAAGAAGTACGCTTAAACCTTTTATTGGATGTGCACTCAAGACAACTGGGCCTATTGTAATGTTGATCGCGTTGCACGAGAGCTTTGCACCCTCAAGAGACTGGATTGCCGCACTACTACGACACGCCCACGGAAACTTTCATGCTAAGTGTTTAATATGACAATGCGCAAGGGTGGAAAATACCTATGTTTCTACTCTCGTCCAATAAACTCGAGTAGAATGTCATTCAGCTCGTCGCCTTTCTCCTGCATAATCCAGTGTCCGGAGTCAACAATCAGCTGCTCAAACCCGGCTACCGCCCACGGCTCCAAGGAAGCTTTCTGTAGATCAGGCGTCGCAACCTTGTCGTTGGCCGAGCCCACAGCCAAGACAGGCACTCGAAACGTGCGGTCCTCGTCCGTGAGTACCGCTTCTTCGGCTACGTGAATGCCACGCAATAGTGCTTGATAGTAGTTCAGCGTACTAATGGTGATATTTGGTTGGCTGAAGATATGCAGCCATCTGTCCCTATACTCAGGCGTTACCCACGAGGGTAGCTCGGTCGTCTTGTTTGCCGCAAGCCAGGCGCGTGCGGCCCCGATATTGGCAAAGTCAGTCCCCCACGCTGATTCGTTGGCGTGCCAAGCGAGAGAAAAGAAGGACTCAAGCTATGACTTTGAGGTTAGCACAACTTCGAGACAAGGACTGATCATAAATGGCGCTCCGTTCTGCTCATTTAAGCACGAGGTTTTACGTACATGGCAAGATATTATATCAGCTGTATCCCAGCTGTTGAAAAAATACCAATACCCAAACTGGGCGTACCCGCGTGTCTCGAGACTCTGCGCGTTGATAGCATCGACGTCGAAAAAAACACCTGCCGGAGCATAGGGAACAGTCACGAACACGAACTTAGTAATCCGCTCAGGAATCCACGCCGCAACCCTCGAAAGCACGTTGGCTCCTACGTCATGGCCCACCCCCACGACATCATTCAAGCCCTCTGCATCTAATATTTCTGTCAGGTGGCCGACGATGCCTTTCAGGTGGTAGGCTTCGAGCTCCGTTGGTTTAGAACTGTCACCATAGCCCAGAAGATCGGGTGCTACCACGCCGTACCCTTCTGCGGCAAGAGCAGGGATCGTGTTCTCCCAGTCTTGGCGCGATGCAGGATGGCCATGCAAGAGAAGAATGGTAGGTCTCGATGCGTTTGTGGCCGGCGTGTAATCGTACGTGTAGGTGTAGCCGTCAGTTGTAACGAGCGTCTTGGTCAATAAAGTCTTGGTGGCTGCGGTGGGAGCACACGTCACCCCGGCCTGCGACAAAACGGCCGCTTGCGCAAAGAGATAGAATAAGAAATGCATGTTGACGAGTAGCCTGAGACGAAAATGGCGCTCCAATACTGGGGAGGTGGTGCACATCGTCGCTTTTTATACTTGCTATCATGGTTATAAATCAACTGTAAGTGTCTGGTCATTAGCCCTGGCGTTGAGGGATCCTTCATAGAATCTAAAATCTGATGGCAATTGCTTACTCAAGAGGTGAAGAGCATCAGCACATGCGACCCTGTTCTAACAGCTAATGGTAATTCTTTAGCGCGGCACTAAGTACTAAGAAAGTAAGAGGATTGTTAATCCGCGAGGCTGAAATATAATTTGGGTAAGAAGTTGGCCTGTTGATCAGTCTCGATGCCGTTTTGCCACCCTATAGCCCCCTGTTCAGCAAGTAGATTCAGAGAACTTCATTCCCAAAAACTCCCTGTCGGTACATACAACGTCTAGCGTGGCGCTAAAGAATTATCATCCTGTAGACCTATAGAAAGCGGCTCAGAAGCCCCACCGCTGTCAAGTATTCACGAGATGAGCAGTCACCCAGTTTATAGCGCTGACAAACCCGCGTTCTTATACTTCAACGTAGGCATAATAAAGTTGGCTGCAAAGCATACGTCGCCGCCCATGAGCTGGGTTTAATCAGCCTTTATTACCAAGCTCGGTCTTATTCATAAGCCGCCAAGGCGAAATGCGAAATCGATGCATCTGAAGAAGTTGCAGTGCTTTAAGACACTTGAGCTCACCCCAAGGCTCTGAAACCCTACAATAGGCTCGTATCTCAAACGCTCGATGGCTTGAGCAATAATCCGGGGGTTCGCCCGGTTTCGAGGATGTCTTACGTATAAACTTTAAGTAAAACGGTTATGATTAAAATTACAGACATCTCTCTACATAAAATCCGAAGCTGAGACCTGGCCAGTTCTGTATTGATGCGAAAAAGTTCTTTGTGTTTAGCTATGTCCGTCTAGTCGTATTAAATGTGGATAGAAACTAATGCTCGAAGTCTGGTAGCGAAGAAAGGTGTGATGTTAGTTTAGCAATGGAATTCGGCTGTCGGCCGTGGGGAGGGCATGAACTAGGCGAGCTAGGCTCTGAGATGGGATATTTCGGCCGGGGAAGAACCCTGCAATAGATTCGTAACTACCGGGAAGAATAACTTATAGAAGGTTCTTTAAGCGAAGTTACACAGCTCCCCAAGATTCTCTGAACAAGTTACTGCAGTTATAGCACAGAATCCAGTTTGTATTCGTGATGCAGTCCCGAGAGAGGAACTTTCAACACGTAGAACAGAATAATTCCTTGGGCGCCGATGAACTTGCCGAGTTGCACCCATGAATAACATCTACGGGATTAATTAAGGGTTTGAAAGGGATACAACGCGTTTATATCTTCGTTCAGGACCAAAATATGGCGAATTATAATGGATAGGCAACTTATAAACCATTGTAAAAGGCATCGTACGTAGAAGAGTTGCCACTTAATCATCGCTACGCTGTTCACTATCTTGCATAGAAATGGTAAATAATGAGTACCGAAGTCTCCAGCACTGAAAGTAGAGTTCAAGGGCAAAGGGGATAAAAAAGCATGAGACAAGGTGGTAAGAGGTGCAATCATCCCCTATCAGCACCTCTATCTCGAAGTACCTGTACTATACTATGGTGGCCCCTTTGTAAGGCGTATATCAAAGCCGTTGAGCCCTTATTATCTAAATCATCAACTTCAGCACCGAAGTCCAGGAGCACGTTTACTGTTGCGTCGTGACCCCTTTGTGAGGCATATATTAAAGCTGTCGAGCCGGGGTTATTTGAAACGTTGACTCTGGCACCAACATCGAGCAGCAGCTTCACTGTTGCGTCGTGGCCCCTTTGTGAGGCATGTATCAAAGCTGTCGAGCCATAGTTATCTGAAGCGTTAACTTTAGCACCAACGTCGAGGAGCAGCTTTACCGTTGCGTCGTGGCCCCTTTGTGAGGCGTATATTAAAGCTGTCGAGCTATAGTTATCTAAAGCGTTAACCCTAGCACCACTGTCCAAGAGCAGCTTTACTGTTGCGTCGTGGCCCCTTTGTGAGGCGTGTATTAAAGCTGTCGAGCCATGGTTATCTGAAGCGTTAACTTTAGCACCAACGTCCAAGAGCAGCTTAACAACACCTTTGCTCCCATCGCTTGCAGCTTTTATAAGAGCAGTCTGGCCAAATCTACCTTTCGCCTCTATTAATTTGGAGTCATGTCGAGCACCCTTCTTAAGTAGGAGCGGTACAATGTCACTATAACCGTGGAGGATTGCACATAACAGAGGCGTCAGGCCAGTCTCATCTTTTGTGTCAACCTTTGCGCCCTTTTTAAGTAGTTGCTGGACGATGATTTGATGTCCGTTTACTGCAGAATACCACAGTGGCGATCTACCCAGCTTATCTGTCCTGTTTACGATGGTAGGAAATAATAGTGATAACCTGTCTCTTAAGACCACAATGGGTTTCGGTACCCGATCCAGGAGTGACTGGGCTATCAAGTGATACCCCTTCTCACTGGTCAATGACAGAGCGGTTCGTTTGTTATTAGCTCCTGTCGTATCGAGATTTGTTTTCTTCTCTTGTAAGATAATGTTGACCAAGTTGTCTAAGCCAAAGTAGGATGCGACCAGTAAGGGAGTGGGGAGTTCGCGGAGAAAATCTGGTTCTTGCGTTCGCCTTTCTCCATACATTTCCAGCCAATATGAGCAAGCAGGGGAATTGGTGTCGCAAAGCTGCATGGCCAAAAGTTCCAGGTCTGTACCAAGTGTGTTGTACGCTTGACGGTAATGATCCGCCCAGTTGCTTGCGGCATAGTCTAGGAAGACAAAGTCGGACCTGTCATTCGATTCACGATGTCTTCCCTCCCCGACCGGCCTCTTGAAGTCGGCGAGGAGTAGATACTTCATACATATTTCTGAAAGTAAACGGTGTGACTCTTTAAGTCAAGGACGTGTTGCCATTCCAACGAAGGAGAGCGCACTCTTGATGCGTTGGGTGGTAATCGAACTAGGAACTCTCTCGCTGTCTGGTGAAGAAGATAGACTTGCGAATCTTGGACAATAACGAAAAGCCCGCAGGTTTCTCTCATGGCATTATACAGACGATCAGGTGACAGTCGGTCTCGATAGAGATCCTCATGGCATCTATGACTCTCTCCTCGGAAAGCAAGCACTGCAGCCATCTCCGTGAGAAGCAATGGCCTATCCACTGCAACAATGATGTGTAGGATCTTTCTGGCCTTGTCGGGGTCGTGACTCTTACGAAGGATGTTGTCATATGCTTCCTCGACTGTGCGGGGCAAGTTGCGGATGCTAGTACGTAAATCACTTTTGGAGAGAAAGATGGCTTCTTCGATGACGGCAAAGACTAGGTGGACCCAGAGATATGTTCGGTGACGGAAAGTAGCAAGCTCACCCTTCACAATATCTTTCTCTTCCTCAGTAAGTCGGAGTCTTTTGCCTAATTCTTCTGTGCGTTGCTGGATAGAAATCGTGATTTCGTGCGCAATCTTGTCTACCTCAGTCTGGCTCTCTCCACTGAGGTGGATAGTAGGCTGAGATTCTTTAAGATCCTGGAAGTCCCGCTGAATTCGAAGGTATGGGCGGCTGGTCACGAGGAACTTGAGTGTGGATGTTCCCTTGCCTTTGCTATAATGCTGCGTTAAAGCCCTAGGAAGGCGAGTCTGGTCCACGCATTCATCTAGGGCATCTAGAATGCAGATTATCTCGCTATCTTTGTGGATATTAGTCACCCGGATGAGCATGTTCCACAGTTTAGGAAAAGATGCGAAAAGCTTGTCTCCTTCTTTAAAATCCTTGAGGACGCCGTCCGAGAGCAGGACAGGGCTCTGGATAAAGAGCTGGGGTAGGATGCAACAAAGAGCACCTTCTAAAACTCTCTGATCGTCGAAATCATCCTTGAAAAAGAAATAGCATGTTATTCTAGAGGTGCTTGGGGGCAAAACGTCGTCAACTAGATATTTCGCCAAAACGGACTTGCCACAGCCCGGATCTGCAGAAACCCAAAGCAGTGCTGAGATCTCCTTTTGCCAGTTTTGGAAGAGAGGGTGGGCGGTGAACCATTCACAAGTACCATTTGCCCGCTTTGGATTCCTGTTCTTGCGGTCCTCGTAAGGTGAAGTATAGAGTCTTTGGAGGAATTCGGTGCGTAATTTCGCTCTGTCCATTTCGGCGAGGTGGGAATCGGCAAGGTAGCGGCTCGAATCTGGGTAGTTGTGGATGGTCGAGTAGCTGTTCCCGATTTGGACCCTCGCGTGGCCATCAGCTCTGATAACTTCAGCGGAGCTCATCGTTCGGTCCGTCATCGTTCGCGTTGTCGCTGATCAGTATTTTTGTTAAGGGCATGTTGCGGTGCGGGGAAGTCTGTCGCTCGGCAAGATTTAACTGCGCCGCATACCGTTCAAAGACCAATGAGATCTCACCATGTGACGCCGACGTTCGCAACACTTCAAGTTCATGAATCTTCCTATTACCTGCCTATTTAGGTATCTAGTGAAAGATGAGATTTGCGACAAGTACGAGCCGACCCTTTACGCCCTTTAGCCCTCAACACCGGTGATGTTCGATCCGTAAAGACAGTGTAAGCACTTTTAACGCCGAGCTAAATGATCATAAAACAACCGTTTCTACCAAGTGCAGGCAGCCTAAGTCCTGCACATGACAGTCGAGCTACTTGGCCATAGCGCATCAGCACCTAGTATATTCTCATAGCTTCACACAGCCATGCCGTTCTCCATCACTTTCTGGCCTCTGTTGTCGTAGGATGTGACGCTGAAGGCCTCAAAATCGTTCTTATCTCGCAGGTCTTCCTCGTTCATATCCAGACCTTCCAGCACGCCCTGTCCAACCTTCGGCCAGGCCGCCGGGATCGACTCGACCGAAGGCTCGCGCTCTGCCTGGCCCTGAGCCTCAGTGGAGGCTTTCCTTTTCGTCCGCGACTTCCCGCTCCCATCTGCGGCTTTCGCATCGGGCGTGGAAACCACGCTGGTGAAACTCGTCGGACCACTAAGCTTTGTATCCACTCGCGGGATGGAGCCGGTTGTCGCGGATCCTGTGGATTGTCCTTGTGCACCCTTTTTGGTGGAAGTCCCCGGCTCCTGACCAGGGAAGATGGGGAGCTCCGGGTGTAGCTCTATGCTATACATTAAGAGATTGACCAGTTGAGAATGTGGCATGTTGGTGAGATATGTCCGTTTCTGTGAACGAGTCAGCATGATTGTACTGTAGACATGTGCCACAGATCGAACTGACCTGATCTGTGCTCTTAGAGGCCCAGCTGACACCCCTGTGCTCCGACAGAGTTTTCTTCCTAGCGAGGGCCTTTTCACGTTTCACGAGGCAGCGACCACAGAACCACGAACGAGTCTCGTTATTAACAAAATCATCGTCGATGTATGGATCATGACACATCTGGTGCCAGCAGAAATTGCAGCCGTCGCAGAAAACAATCTGATTCATATTAGGGCTGAGTCCTCTCGTGCACACTTTGCAAAGAGCCTGTTCCACGGTGCGCTTGCCGTAGTGCTTTCGCTTCTGGGAGCTTGCTTTATCTGCGGGGTTGAATTGTGTCGGCTTTTGAACCTGTCGGCCGGACTTTGTCATGGTGGCTGCCATTTGCGCTTTTACATCGCCCTCGCTGTCGGATGGCTCGCTCAGGCTTGACGATGTATCCTCATTGTCCTTGCTTCGCTTGCGCTTTGTGCCTCGTACCACTTTTCCTTTCTGTTTAGATGGGAGAGGTTTTGACGCCGCTAGTTTTGTGAGGACAGGCTTTGCCTTTGCTGTAGCAGACACCGGCGTTGATGTCCGGAGCCGGAATGAGTCGCGCATAGAACCAGACTGCCCTTTTTCTGGGGTTGGCATAGGCATCGTCAATGAAGTGTTCATGTTCATGACAAGGCGCCTCTTAGCATCCTCGAACGCGGACTTCTCGATGCTTCTTGCCATGGACGATGCCGATGATAGAGCCGCCGACAAACTACCTGGCTTACTGTTGATGCGGGATAGAATCAACTGTGTGGCAGCTGAGAACTGAGGTACATAAGGCCGTCGTCCAGTGGAACCCGTGGAGCTTGGCGGCGGACTCGGTACTAGACTCGGAGCAGATGGCGTAGGTAGATCGGCCATAGGAGGAGCAACACTTGCTGCGGCAGCATCTCCATTTGCGTCCAGTTTTGGATATTCTGGCTGATTCTCCATTTCGTGGTTGCGCGAGTCAACGAGTAATGTAGTAGTATAATGTTGCCATCAACTGTTTTCAAAGCTTGCTTGGGATTGCAGGCGCTAGGATCGAGATAATAATGGTGTCAGAACCAGCCGCCGCCCCTCGTGTTGGAGTGTAAACGGGAATGATTTGTGATTCTAAGTCGAAAGTGTAATGTTTGATCGAGATTTTGAATGTAGCAAGATCAATCAATCGGATTGATGAAATAAAATAATGGAAGGTTATCATGAATGGAAAGTGCAGGTGGAGGTACAGCACGTGACTTTCACGTGATCTTATTCACTAGCTTATACAACCCTGCTCATAGTGAATGGAAGCTGGTAGTCCATAATAGCACTTCAAAAGTCTATTAGACAATCCGTAGTTTGTCAATAGTAGGGTCCCTTGGCTTGAATGATATGCCTTCAACTGGGTGGCCTAAATAAAGCTCTGGTGACAGTGGTGAGCAGATTTAGACCAAAATGGCATCCAAACTCCATCAAGCTTTGTGGCATCGCTAGTCCCTTTTAATACTTGAACCGCGTGAATGATCGCCTTAGAGCTATAGTCGATCAATTGAGGTTCCTAGTAGTGTGAGTTTGCTAGTAATGAAAACTTAAATATTTAAGTACTTGCTCCAGAAGCACGTTGTCTACCAGGTGCGTCTAGAAAATGGAGATAACCTAAGGTGGTTAAATACAGTGCGAGTTCAACCTATCTATCAATCTTGTAGCACACTACTATATGTATATCAGAATAGTTTAGCATTGATAATGTGCTAAACCTTATTACAACGTCAAATGACGACAGTGACTCAGTCGAAGAGCAGCTGAAACAAGCATCTCACAAAAGACCAGCTGTAATCTTGACTTCATAACAGCAACCCAACAGGGAGAACTCAATAAAGACTGACCACGACTACTACCGGGGCTGCACCATGGCGCTACTCACTCGCGCTCTATATGGTCGCTACTATGTGCGTACCCTCGGCTACCACCATATCAATCTGGTTTGAAGACGCATTAGGCAAACCTAGGCCTCTTAATAGGCATCGCATGGGCAATACTGTTATTTGAGTGTTATACGGGTGCTCCCCAGCCCTGTTCGCATTATTCCATCCTAATAAACTAACAATACCCTGCATGAGCCCTGTCTTCTGCGATCGATCCAATCTTGATTCTTGCTCAAAAGTGGCAGTGATAATAACTTCATGTGTCAGTGTCAGCACTAGAGCAGGGGGAAGCCATCGCGTGCTTCAATTTCGTGGTGAATAAGGCTCTTTGCCTCGTCATGAGAGACGTCAAGAGAGTGTATGGCTTTGCACCACTGGGACTGGCCAAATTCATCAGTAATGCCGAAGACTATGATTTGCATGATAAACTTGAGATGAACTTTATGGCGCCCGGCCCACAATCAGCTAAGTCTGAGCTAGCTTTATACTGTTTCCGTATCGCTCCAAATTTTCGGCATCACGGCGACTGGACGAGTCTTCTTTGCCGGTCCGCTTAATTGATGCATATGGCATCCGCCTCTAGGCTCTAGTGCCTTGGGACGGTCGAGATTGTAATGCTGCAGAAGCGCAATATATGGATTCTCATCTGTCATAAAACTTATCTATCTAGGAAGAGAGTTTGGGTACAAATTGAAATATTCCCACAAGAATATAAAATGGCTTCATATTGGTATTGTGTTCCGGTTGCGAACTCTGAGATGGCCCTTCATGGAGTAGGGGTTATTTCTAGTGGGATGTGAGTAGAATGCTCGTAAGGCGAAACTCTGGAGTTCACGATCCAGTATTCTTTCTATTCGGTGAGTATAACCTATTTAGAGTCACTCATTTAGATAGTAAGTCCTGACTAACGCCGAATGTTCTACAGTAGGAACGCTAGCTAAGATCTGGGGTACGCATACTGTGTAATATTTCGGCACAAAGGCATAAAATGATGCCGATTAGTAATCTTAGCCCTCCGCACATGCATTATCGCAAAGTAACTTCGGAAAATTTTCTACAGTATGCCGTTTACGCCTAGCATTCTCCAATTTGATGATTGCTTACAAGCTTAGTAGGTGAGGTAGACTCTGTGTCAGGGGTTTGTGTCTCTAGAGTGAAGCTGGGTCACTGGTAGGTAGCCGCAGGATAGGGATGTATGGGTAAGGGCTCAATATCATTGATTCCTGAGCCACTCCCAACAAGTTGGGAGGACTCAGATCTTTATATAGCTAGTTATCTGCTATGTCTCCACTATGAAAACAGCTGCTAGCCTCCTGTGTACTTAGTGCCTGACACTCTGGCTACCCGCTACTTGTTTTCTTAAAAAGGTTATGTTGCCGAGCCCCGCTCGTATTAGAACGCGAAATACGTCCAAGATTAATACAGCGTTTGAAGTCATTCAGTCAGCTAGGATTCGACCGACTTCTAAACTTAGCACCCGGCGGCAGAGCCGTTGAAAGCCCAGCTTCGCCTTGTTGGCCTGTCGACCTATGTCCGGCACCAGGTTACCGCTATATAAAGGACTTAAAAGAAAGGACTTGGAAAGATATTCGTATTGCAACTGATCTTCTTCGAAGTCAAGACGGCCATGCAGGTCTTAAGCCCTACTTGGCTAATTGAAAGATCTGCTATAACAGCCAAGTTGGCCGCGAAGAAAATTAGAATATCGATAATCAAGCTTGACTCCTTTTCGTATCTTCATCTTGCGAATAAATTCAAATTGTTAAAGACCAGGTTTAAGACAAGTTTAGGTCGGCAATGAATTATGGACCTCCCAAATCGCAGAGGCCTAAATATCTAGATAATTACTTATCTTCTCACCCCCAATAATCTTTATCAGATTTGATTTTCATTAATTACATCTTCACGCCAAATATCGAAGGCAGCCATGCAACAGGAATTTTCTTCTGATCAGCAAGAAGCTCTTCTTAACGGACCCGCGCTTACACCGCCTCCTAACCACGTGCCCAACTTTGTTGATCCGCCTAATCTCAGTGTGCTGGCGCGTGCCGTGGTCGGCCTGAGCTTTAGCATATGTTCAATACTCATCCTTGGTCGCCTCTGTGTAA
Organism: Xylaria castorea; assembly: GCA_022495115.1. NCBI lineage: Eukaryota > Fungi > Ascomycota > Sordariomycetes > Xylariales > Xylariaceae > Xylaria > Xylaria castorea. The sequence continues at coordinate 23,015 of MU382721.1, read as the reverse complement.
TAATAGAAAGTCGGAGGAAATTATATCTTGCGGATAGTCAGCTTTGCCCAATCGAGCGGGCTGTTAGCTTTAGCTCATCCAAAGGATTTTAACTAACAACTTGATGTAATTGCAGGTGCTTGTTATAAATTTTATACAAATTTGGTTAGAACAAAAGCGGGAAATATAGAGCTACGGGGATGCTGCCAAATAAGGCTAGTTTAATGTGTAAGTAGCAAAAGCTGATGTGCGAGAAGCCGACCCGCCAGGTAATCTGGATCGCAGATAAGAACCCGACTTGCGGGTGCTTCCGTGCAACTATCTCCGATTGGGCTATACTCTACTAGGTTACCCCCAGTACTTTAATGCTTGGCAAGTAGGTGTACTTACTGCCACCCCCTATGTACTCTGGCAAGTGGATTCCACATTAAAGTCACGTACGTACGTAGTTCGGATATAAATTTAACGGCACTGCGTCTATCTAGTAATTAATATGGCTACCATATATTTCGTGGACCTCTTCGGCTTCGCGGTAGCTTCATTTTAACCTATTGGACAGTAATCAATGTAGCAATTAGTGTAGTAATTGGTAACTAATGGGCTTTGTACCTCTATCTGCAAGGGTATAAAAGCTACACCTTTTTTGGTGTAGTTTTTCTACCCCTGTTATCCACTGGTACCTAATGGGGTCTCGTTTTACTGGGTGTCTACTACGTATATTAAGCTTTCCTATCGTACGTGCGCGCATCAACATAAGCCTCAAGTCAAACTTGCTGGAATATTGTTTTACTAAGGGGGTTGGTAAAGCGATATTTTTGTTTCATTGAATCCAAGAACAAGGACCAATTATGTGCTTTTGTTTGGCTACCATATCAACGGACAATCGCTTACTTATGATATACGTATATATCACGAAACAGAACACCAGTGCACTATTGAAAGTAAAACGTTGTCGAGTCGGGCACTTGACCTATTGCAGCTATTATATACGTACCGCAACGGCACATTCACGTGTCGCGGCTGCTGATCTAGGAAAAAATTCCATAATTAGCTACCCTACAGATGGAGGCCCCTCGTGTCACAGTTCCGACTACTAGTGACCCCAGTATTGACTATTGTTATTGCACAAGGAAGGAAACCACTATTTACGTGATTAAGACTACACTCTATCAATATATATGTACAGGCCTTGGGCCCGTGCCCGATACCCCTGGTCTCCGAGACTTATTCGGTAGCGCTCCGTGACACCTCGGGAGTCTAACACGTTTATGAGCCAGGCATGGGTACCTGGATATGCCTAGTAAGGTGTTCGTTGTGATTGGCAATGGTATTTATGCTAAGAAAAAGGTAGTTTTTGAAGTGACAGGGAATGGTCCACTGCGGCTAGTATGTTGCTATTAGAATTACTGCCCCTGTTACACCTATCAGTATTATGATTGAAACCTCGAAGGTTGCTGCTAAAGCTCCTGCTGTCATGGAACTAAAGCTAACAGAACTATATCTAATATGACACAGACTCATAGATCTTGACACAGAAGAAGAATAGAGCAAACTATACCAGCAACAGTCTATACTAGAGGTACACCCAGTAAGAACGACGACAACACTATTACAACCGCTGTGAGGTCGACACCTAAGGGCCCAATGGAAGCCTAACTGAGTCTTTTTCATAACAAAATACTGGTTACCTAAGTAACTTACTTGGGCTTTTGCCAAGAACTGATTAACAACTACTATTCAAGATGGTGAAGTTAACTGATATTCCAGTAGTAATTGTAGCTATATGGTATCGTTGATACGCTAAATAAATCAGTAACTCAATCACTGAACCATTAGTGCTTTGTATATTCTTTGCAATGAAGCCCTCCTCCTGCTCATAATTATATTTCCAATATGTTTAGATCTAAGTTACCACTTGACATGTTGCGCTTTTGCCGACCCAGTAGCATAATGGCTAATAACGAGCATATTCTGAAATTTCATACAATCCGCTCACTCGGACTTGGAAGTTACATCTGCCTCTTCGATAGATAACTCAGTCGGATTGCCATAGTCGCTGTCCCCATCACTGTGAGTCCAGCTGGTGTTAGAACACAATTACGAGTAGGGGGGCAACAAAAGCTCAAGACATACCCCCAAAACTGCGAACCGACGGCAACTAGATCCTGATTTTGCGTCTCCTTGCTCCCTGACGACCCAGTTGTGGTAGCGGATACGTTCGCTGTTCCATCTCCGGAGTTGGGCGGCTCAGAGGCCGGCGAATTCAAGTGGGCAGCTGAGGACTTGCTCTCAGGCCTTTGAATATGTTAGATGCATTCCAAAAACTAGCGAAATCACTCACATCTTGTGTTTATGGTTTGAAAGACTATGTGTAAGAGCAAAGTTTCTCGGAAGCGACTATCAGAGTGCCAGCAAGTTTGTGTGAGACAGTAGGATTGTTCGAGAGCTCGATGAAAAGAGAATATCAGTTTCCAAAACTCATGGAATGTCTCCCACTTATATATTTAGATCAAGGGCATTTTAAACTAGGTACGGTAGTTTCGGTGAAGCAATGAGAAGAAACTCTTACATCTAGTCGAAAATAAGAACTGGGAGATCGAATCACGCATCGCGATGCCAGTGGCTGGAAATTGGCATCGAACGCAAAGGTAGACCTCTTGAAAGATCCGTCTTCTATCGTGCTGCCGTGTGATTGGCTGGAAATTGGATCAGTACGAGTCTTGCCTATCCTGGTCTCTCTCCTTCGTCTCCGCTCTGCGATCATGGTTGCTCCAATCTTGTAACGTATAGCCCTCGTCGCCTATAACAGGGCTGCATGGCATGCATAATTATGACCGTGCACATGATTGGATGGAAATTGGCGTTTTGGCTTGGTTAGAACGATACATAAGCAGTCGCTAATCCTGCCTATTCGTTGGAAACTGGCGTGTGGGCCTGCATACTATTTGAGACGAGGCGTACTGCGCCTGTCTAAGCTGTGCCCCGCTCTTAGATTTGATATAACCATATTCTGTTGCATACACTCTCTCTGTCTTGGTTCTCACTGACATAAATGCCCTCTTGACACCTTCCGAATCAACAGTCGTCTTCTCTTTCATTCACCACTCACTTTCCACGTATCCCCGGGATTCGTCCATTGTGCTCTACACTTCATCACCCACGCCTCAGCTCGCACAGAGCTCAATTCCCAGTCTACTCCTCTCACTCGTTTCCACCCCTCCATACCATATTTCCTCTATATCCAGTCCGCCAGGATGTCGACAACACTCGTCCCTATTGCTGGAGCTGCCGAAGGGAAACTAAACTTTTTGATTTTCGACCAACACCAATCAAAGCTTCGAGAGCTCTATCTAGAACAAAACAAAAGTTTGGTACAGGTCAAGAAAGAGATGGAGGCATATCATGGGTTTCCCGAAACCGGGTAAGTGAACCTGGACCAGAGTAATAGGATAGTAGCCACACGATACTTATTCATGACCCGGCATAGTTCTAAGATCTATGAGTATGGCCTACGCCACTTAGGATTCATCAAGAAATTGCCTGTTGAAGGATGGATCGAAGTTGACGTCTGTGCCAAGAAGAGAAAAGAGAGAGAGGGTAAAGAGACAGATGTCTACTTAAGCGGTATCCAACACTCTTGGGACAGCATCAAAAGAAGGATCTCAAGACACAAGAAAGGAGACCAAATGCGAAAACGCATATGCAGGAGTGAGTATATCCGAAATTCATTATCCCTCAACTTACGTTAATACCAAATAGGGCCAACTCCTGATTTGCCAGAGAGGGTCGAATTAAAGACACCGCCGCTATCACCTGGCACAATGGTCAACGCTCCACAGCGTAACGCCACTCAAATCCGGACTTCCCCTTTAGGATTGCCCACTATAAGCATAATATCCGGTGCTGGCCTTCAATCGCAACAATTATCGGATGGAATCTTGGGTCGAATGCTATCTAATCCTAGTTCGACGGCGCACTGGTTGCCTGAAGTACCGTCGAGTCAACTAGTATATATGTTCAGGCAGATTAGTAAGTACCGTAGCCATGGCGAACTATCAGCATTGCTAGAAACTAAAGATGATTTCAGTTGAAATTGGGCCTTCGGCACTTCGACACAGGGAGCACTATGAAATCGATGCATTCAACTTTCCGTGGAGTTCCACACATACGCATCGTATCACTCCAACTCCCTACCTTCGTCAGGGACTCTGCAATGTTAGCCTCCACGTCAACTCCATCACACAGGACCAGTTATATTCCATGGAAGCACTTAGCAAGCTTTGCACAATTCTTGCCAACGGTGACCAGTTGGAGATCGCGGATACGAGAGAAATGCTCGCCTGGATTGCAATGGATGCCAATAAGCAGACCTTGAAAGTATTCTTCGCTCTCGATCTCCCGGCCGTAGCCGCATCGTGGACTCAACTCATACGTCTGGCGAGGCAATCTAAGTCTGGAGACGCATTTCGGACACTAGTGGAAATTGGCTTCGAAATTCATAATGGAGAATGGATTGAACAACACATAACAGATCTGATAAAGACGATGGTAATGCTCGGATCAAAAAGAGTAGGAAACTTAGCTCGGCGTCTACTTTCTGTCAAGCTCCCTCGGCCTGTTCTGTCCTCTGATATAAATTCTTGGCTGTGGGATGTTATCAAGCTTTTAGATGTCGAGCTGTTATCAACATTCCTAGATGCTGGATTCAAATTCAGGGACCAAAAATTCACGAAGTATGAAGCGCGAATGTATAGGGATAGTTTCTACAGCACCGCACCATCGCAACGACAACAGTTGATTGCGTTAGTTGAAAACGCGGGATTCGATTTCGATCAGTCACCTAGCCTTAGCTGGGCTATTGACAACGTTTATAGGGGGTTTAATTTCAATGACGACTCTTTCTTTCGGCACAACAGTTCCGACACGTCATGGTCGTTTTTAGATGAGCTCTGGTGGTCTGGCGATTACGAATTCTACGAATCAGTTACTTTTAATAAGGAAAAAACGAAGGCTCAAATCACAGTATCGGGATTGATTATAGCTGCTAGCAGCGGAATAGAACAGCTCAGACTCTATCTCGATTCAAAATCAATTGAGGAGCACGCGGGCCGAAAACTCCTCCTAGAAACTGCGTTATCATTAGCTGCAGGACTAGGCAAGATTTCTGCTATTCGATCTTTTGGCGAAGCCAAGGTTGACCCGAATGCTCGCGTACTCCTGTTGCACAACAAGGGATTCGAGTTGGATTGGCACCCACTAATGCGAGCAGCAGGAGGAAAACACTTGGGTGCAGTCCGCCTGCTGGTTGAATTAGGAACTGAAATAAACCTCAATATTGTTGGCTTCAACCCCCTTTCGGCAGCTGTTTGGAACTCGGAGCCGAGACCATTGTTGGGCACGGGGCGGCTTGCGCAGCTGGAGACTGTCAGGTATTTCCTCGGTGGAAATCTCCCTCGCGCATATGTTGTTGATGCAATGATCAAAGCAGTGACGTTACCATACCGGAGCATTGATCAGGATGACTACGGTCCACCGCTACCTGACTCTGCACTGGACGAAGAAATCATCGATATGCTACTCGAGGCAGGGATCAGGTTCGACGAAATCACGGTGCGGGGTAAGGACGTGCTACACCATATTATTAATCAGGGCTGTAACTTGAATGCTGTGAATTTTTTACTCTCTCGTGGCGCACAAATTCCCTCTGGCTCGTGTCCCGGGGAGATGGAGACGATGCTTCACAGCGCGGTTGCGTCCCTGTCGAAAGACAGCCAACTGATTGTGCAGCTTCTATTGAGAAATGGGGCCAGCTGCGCTGAAGAATGGGACGGATCTATTATTTTTGAATCGGCTTTGCCTGACCAAGAGGATTATCCTGATGACTCGGAGGGAACGAGGCGGCTCCAATTGTTTTCTTTCCTTCTTGAAAAAGGAGCCCAGGTCAATGGTCCTGAGATCTTGGCGCATCTTCTCCACTACAATGCTCCGGACGACCTCATCTATCGCACAATACAAGCCGGGGCAGATGTGAATCCATCACTATCCACGGCTATAATCATTAAATACTTACCCTTGCAGTTAGCGGCCCTGAGAGGTCGTTTAGATGTTGCTCGCCGTTTAGTTGACCGAGGTGCCGACATTAACGCACCAGCAGCAATTTTTCGCGGTCGTACAGCCCTCCAAGCCGCCTGCAATCCTGATGGAGGCCGCGAAATTCACATGGGTCTTATCCAGTATTTAATCAACAATGGCGCTGATATTAACGCACCAGCAGCGCTTTACTACGGTTGTACAGCCCTCCAAGCCGCCTGCAATCTTGATGGAGGCCGCGAAATTCACATGGGTCTTATCCAGTATCTAATCAACAATGGCGCTAGTATCAACGCACCAGCAGCGTCTTACTACGGTCGCACAGCCCTCCAAGCCGCCTGCAAACCATATAGAGACCGCGAAATCCACATGGGTCTTATCCAATTTCTAATCGACAACGGAGCTGATGTTAACGCATCTGCCGGGTATATAGGGGGCGTAACTGCTCTTCAATGCGCTATCGTCAAAGGATCGATGACTGCTGTCTGCCTTCTGCTGGATGCGGGGGCCAATGTCCATGCTGGGAGTGACTGCCAGAGTATTCTAGATATCGCGGCTGTGCACGGAAGGCTGGACATGGTCGATATTCTACTCAGAAAGGGTGCAGAGAGTTACATGCAAAGGCAGTCTCCGTATGATAGAGCCATTAGACTTGCAATCATGTACAGACACTTTCCAATCGCGAAGATGCTAGAGAAGAAGCTCGCCGAGCGGAACTAATAAACCTCGCCAGAAATTGGGCATATTATGGTTTTTTTGTCTTCAACATTGCTATTCTATATTATGCGTTCTTAGACCAATTCTCTGCCAATTTTTTTTGGTTTTAATCAGATATACTCCCTTAGACTATCGACTACTCGTCTTTATGATAGTCTCTCTCTGGCAACTCAGAAGTCTATCGACTTTGGTCTTCTAAATGAGACCTTGCTTTCCAGAGTATGCAACTATCTCGACGATGCGCAATCATGATGCTTCCTATAAATAACAAGCTTTAGTCCATGCCCATACGAAGATATAAAGCTAGTTGATACTAAGCATCTAAGGCGTGAAGAGTGTATTTCATACCTCGTCGGCTAAAGGTTTTAAGCTCTGCAGTGGCGAGGGAAGTGACTGATACTGGCGACAAGTCAAAATGACGCCTCTCTCGCTCTACATATTCAGGATCTTCGAGAATTGCAATTGCCGTGTCGAGTTCAAGAACGCCGTATCCACCTCGAGGCTGCATGATTATTTTGCGAGCAGAAAGCAGCATACGCATAAAAAATGCCAGGGAAAAAAAACAAAGACAGTACAAGAACGGCATCGTAGAAAAGAAATAAGCAAATAGAATTGATGCAAGGAAGTTGTCGGCCCGAGCGTCACTTAGAACGAATCAAAACTATAAGGTCGTACAAACTCAATGGTCTCTAGCATTGAGGTTTCACCGGTAGCACATGTTTTCGCGCACATCCAATAGATAGCAGTTAAATTGCGTAAGGTGTGCCTCATAATCTTTCATCACGCCCACTCGCCCAATCTCCAAGATGACCAGCGAACAGGTCTGTATTTACCAAGGCGATCATTTATGCGCTACCTAACTGCGCCTGTATCCTTCAGCGCAGAGATGGTACCGCTATCCAAGCCAAGCAGATCACCTAGGACTTCATCTGTGTGCTGTCCTAGAGTCGGCGGCGCAGTGCGTACGCCAGGAGTACTATGACTATACTTCACTGGCGTATTAACAACTTTAATCGGCCCGCACTCGTCATGCTCTAGCTCAACCACCATGTTCCGGGCTTTAGTATGCTCGTGGTGGAGCGTGTCATGGACGTCGTTCACGGCGGCGTAGGGCATGCCTTTGCCCTCGAAGACCTGCAGCCACTCTTGCGTCGTCCTCTGCACGCTGATTGCCTCGATCGCCCCCTCGAGCTCATCACGGTTCGCGACGCGTTGTGAGTTCGCACTATATCTGGGGTCGGTCTTCCATTCCGGCCTCCCGAGCCCGTCGCACAGGATCCCGAAGAGCCGGTCATTCCCGCCCCCGAAGAGCACGTCGCCGTCCTTAGTCTTGAACGACTTGTATGGCACGATCGACGCTGTGATAATCAGCTGGATAAGGTCAGACGATAGATGGATTACTCACGGTGTGCGGTTCCCCAGCGCCCTGAATCTCGCTTCCCGCTGATAAGACAGCTGCTCGCGATGTTGGCTAGCGTGGCGGTTTGGCAGTCGCTCAGCGCTACGTCGATGTGCTGTCCGCGCCCGGTTCTCGCGCGCGCTAGTAATGCGGCCATGATGCTGTTACTCGTGTATAAACCCGTCGTCAAATCCGTCACGGCAACTCCGACTTTGACGGGCGGCCCATCTCGGCTCCCTGTGATGTGCATCAGCCCAAACTCGGCCTCGACCATGACGTCATATCCGGCCCGTTGGGCGTACGGGCCGGTTTGGCCGTAGCCAGTGATGGAGGCGTAGATGAGAGCCGGGTTGATCTTGTGTATCGTGTCGAAGTCCAGGTTGTATTTCTTGAGACTCCCCGGAAGGTAATTCTCCACGAGAATGTCGCATTTCGCGGCCAGCTTGTGTACTATTTCGACGCCTTCCGGGTGCTGAAATGAGAGGCCCAAAGACTTTTTATTGCGATTAACCTAACCCTTTATTAGTACGATATGGAACTTAGTGATGTAGATGCTGATGCTAGTTGCAGGCATACCCCTAGGAAGTACGCAGACTCGCCAGGACCCTCTTGAGCGGACCCTGGTTCATATGCCGCGTAGGGTGGTCCCCAGGCACGAGTGTCATCCCCTCGAGTAGGATGCTCAATCTTGATGACCTCTGCACTTATGGTCGATGAATGTCAGTATCTATCCACCACAGGGCCAACATAATCGCCGAACATACCCTAAATCGCCCAGAATCTGAGTACAGTACGGCTGTAGGGAATTGTTAGCAAGGTTTCTCTCGTCAATTGAACGGTCGGGGCAACCTACACCCGCGAGAACCCTCGTCATGTCGAGAACGCGATATCCGGCTAGCGGCAGCTTCGGGTCGAGAGTCGACCCTGTCTGAGCGATTGAAGACTGGCGGCGAATGAGGGACGACGATACCTCATTCCGCCTCACCGCAAGCCCGGCCCTCTGGCCGACTCTGGAAAGGGTTCGACTTATGGGCAACATGACGAGTCCGTACCACGCGCGCTCGAGACCTCCGAACTGGCTACCGAGCAATCACTACCATGCCCCGATTTCGAAGCCGTACCTAGTATTAACACCTTGAACTCGATGAGCGGTTGTGAGATGACGTTGCGGCCATTTCCCGTGAAGCGCCGTAGCTAAACCGTTATTAGTAATTCGTGGGTTGATCGACTCCACAAACTCGGGCCGGATCGGTCAGCGGGCGGCTATACATTTCCAGGACCACAGATGCCAAGTTGGCTTATATTAGCATTGAATATGAATGAACACAAAAACTATAGCTCTGCCGATCCTCACAGTAGAGACGTATTTCAATAAATGTCAACTTTTCACGGAACGCATCTTTATACCGACACAATTGTATGGCACGGTAATATCTAAGGTTGAAGAGTTTAAACAGTGTTTCTTTGCAACATTTGGTATCGATTGTGATGTTTAATTTTTTTCCTCTCTGTGGTGGTGAAGTTCGACTACGCCGGTGTAGATCTGGTCCGGGTAATGAGGTACTGTGGCCAACTGTCTGAGAAAACCTGTAACGTGAGCTACTGGGTCAGCCTTTAGATCCTGGTCGATTTTACTGTAATAGAAGAATGCGAAACCTTCATCGATCGGTTCATATCCGCCAATACCGTCAGCCTAATAGCGATCGACCGCATTGGACGTAAGTATATATTTGCCGGCGCCCACTGTCGTTTGTTAGCTAAAAGAGTCTGAGAAAGTATCTGATGACACACTTTGCGCTGTAAGCCATAAGATCGATGAGGAGCTTGAGGTTTCCCAGCCACGAGCCCTCTTGTGCTTCAGTAGCCATTGCCAGTTCCCTCAGTCTTAAATTTCGTCCTTTTTAGGCGTTGATCACCAAATCCGACACTACTGAACGTGTCCAGCATCTTGGAACGCTCATGCCCTGACATCGTATCAAGGATGGTCTTAACTCCCTCATTGATATGCTGGAGTGGTTTATCCAAACTTTGCAGAAGTTCAAGAACTTCTGCAATTTCGATTTCATTTCCACCGATTCACAAGCTTGTACAACCAAGCCCAAGCGTGTTTCAGCCTTGTCCAAGTCCTGGATCAACTTTTCGCCTTCGCCAGCATGCAATACAGCATAAGCTAAACTGGGGGCTCACGGACCACTCCCTCACGAGCCACCTGCACTGTACGTGATTGCCATACAAATGTAAAAAGCGGGGCTATTTAATATAAAAGCGGATAAAATTCGGAGAAATAAGTGGAAACTTGATTAAATTATAGAAAATAAATGTTTATTAATTAAAATTTTTGAAAAAATATGTTTATATATATTTCTATTTTTAAAATAAATAACTTAGTTATAACAAATATGCTATTAACAAATTTATATATAATTTGCTAGCAAATTTGTTAGCACTGTATAAATTTTTGTAGAACGTAGTATTTAAAAAGCTATTAATAAAAAATTAAAAGTAGGAACATAATAGTATTTTATTTTATTTAAGTAAAATAAAATAAAAAATATTTTTGTTTATTTTTGTTTATTTTTTATATTTTTATATAATAAAATAGCTAAATAATAAAACTATTATTTATAGTGTTTTTTTATAAAGATTTGTATATAGAACAGGCTAGTGCGCAAACTATATAAATTTTATATGTAAACTTTTTAAAAATATTATTTAAAATTATAGCTATTATGCTAAATAACTAATTAAACAAAAATTATATAAATAATTAAAAAATAAAATAAAATATATTATAACTTGTTTTATTTAAAAGTATTAAAACATTTATAAGTTTCCACTTTTATTAAAGTTTTATATTTTGTTTAAAACAATAAATTTCTCGAAATTTAATAAATAATATAATAAAATAAAATACATTTATAACAACACTATATTATTAAATACAAAAAAATATGTAGTATTTAGAAAATTTTATTATAAATAGTTCTAATTCTTTTACTTGTTTTTTTAGAACCCGCTTATTTTTAGCGTTTTTCTCCACTTTTAAACCAATTTTCAAAATTTTATTGGTTTGTATGAAAATCAGGGTGGCTCGTGAGGGAGTGGTCCGTGAGCCCCCAGTTTAGCTTACGGAAACCGCTTAGCGCCGCTTGTGTTAAGATCATGCTTCGCACCGGCCAGAAGCCGGAGAATTCTTTCATATAGATTAACGAGAACTTCACGAAGAATTATGGCATACTCGTGGAACTCGTCATACATGTCTTCTAGGTAGACTTCCTCGTAGACTGCGGCGTGTCTTACCAATGGTAGAACACGCGTGGCGCATCCCAATATGGCAGCGAGACTCTCACATTCACTAATATGCACATATAACGCGCTGTTTAATCAGTATAGTCGCCAAGATAAAGATTCATCCTAACCTCGAGCAGCACTTCTAGGGCCGACCAATCAATCGGCGAAGGGGTAGGGTCAAACTGAATAGCAATATCCCCGAGAACGGTCAACCCACTAACAATTCGAGCTGTGTAATCCCGCGAGATTATTACTTACTCACCAACTGTAATATTTGCTGAATTTTCATCGAACCTAGCTTCGTGATCCTGCACGATGCGTATCAAGTTCTTCACAGTACTTTGGTTGCCAGACTGAGTGAAGCCTTTACTAGCTTGTCTCCTTTCTATTTCATCTACGCTCTTGAATGCCTCTTGTCACAAGTCATTATCCCACGTCTGGGTCAATTCTTCGTTTCCGACCGGAGGGGCAGGAGTAACACGGGGACCGGAGAAATCGAGTGGAATTCCTAGACCATTGGCAGCTGAGAATAACGTCTCAAGCCGGGGTGTCCCCGTACCGGGAAAATATTGACTTGCCTCGTCACTTAGATCATTTGTAATGGGAGATTGCTCTTTGCGCCCTGTCCTGGAACATGATGATAGGACCGCGAAGCAGCTGCCGTCGACCTGCTCCGTGTGCACGGAGCGCGCCATTTCTTTGTTTGACCGTAACTTTCGGTCAGGTAGGAGTTAATCGTTACTCTCACGATGTTTGGAGCCGTATATTGCTTTACTGTGTCTAATGCCTCATCGATCACTCAGGATGAAGAGAGTGAAAATGCTAAAACAGACTGGGGGAATGCGATGCGTGCATCGCTGACATTGCAGCTGAACACATGCAACCCATGATCCCGAGCGGGCAATTATGAGTTGGGGGCGCTTGGGACTAACCACATTAGAGACATCTATTCGTGTAGGTGACGACTGCTTTCTATTACTTTACCATGATCCAGGGTATGGTAGGTGGCAAAGATACAAGTCAGGTTCAGGAATACATCTATATAAGAGCCATGTTCATGTTGCAGAAGTCAATGTTAAGCAATGACCCTAGTATGTAGTTCAATTTCCAAGGTAGCGCAGCTAAGATCACCGACCCGACCATAGCGTATTGAGGGTAAGTAATCTGCTGCTGGCTTTGAGGACATTCACTATCCCAACGGACCGGGCCGCGCTTGAGCAGCTACCCGGCATATCAATATCAGTCTCCCGGAATCGATATTGAACACAATCCCGATGATAGATCAAACCCCTCGAGCTAACGCGCGGCAATACCTGGAGCTATACTGTGATGATGACTTCGCGCAGCCGCTATGTATTGCGCCGCAAACCAAGCGTACAACCCATAGGTACGCAGCATAGAAACGTGAGCATTGATGGGTCAATCGCTACAGGAAAATGCCTCGCTTGCTAATTCTTACTACGCCACCGAGGCGAATTCGATGAAGAGCGACGGTATTGTCAACTGTCTAGATGCGTGACGTTTACTACTTGACCATGAAACTCTAACTCATTCTCATGGCCCGTGGGGCGCGTCACTCGGAATTCAATTGCACCATTTCAGGAAATAGTACAGATCCAGGCAGGGAGTGGCGGGCGCAGGATGCCACCAATCACGTCATGCGCACAGCCGCCCCCAACCATACTCGGGTCCTGCTCGGGCCAGTCGCAGGAGAAGCAGCCAGAAATAAAAGGGCATACTTCCCTTTCTATCGCGCATGCGAGAATGCCCTTCTAAGCCCTCCGAGCCTCGCCGGCTAAGCAGCCAGGCCAAGTGACCGGGGTCCCGATCGCCCACAATGCCTCGTGTTTTCCCCCCACAGCCACTCCCGATGAAACCCGCCGAACGTGTGGTTGGCCGAGAATAGCATTAATCATGTCATGATGGTACCCAACGTGCATATTGCGCTTCCCTGTTTGCGAACACCACGCTGCGGATGATAGGCAGAGCAATGGAAGGGCAGGTTCCCTTCAATGACTGTGAGTATCGAGCGACCGTAAGTGAGATACCTAAGTAAGGGTTCTTATAGCCCGCATCTTCCCCGCTTCCCCCTGCTGTCTATCGCTTGGGACGTCCGTCATCAATAAACCCCGTTCTCCAACAATTGAACTCAGACAGTCCTCAGGATGGGCATACTCTATACTCGGCGCGACGAAGACGCAAGTCGCCCATTTGTCAGATCCAATTCTGAGTCAAATCAAAACACCAGCGGGGAGACCACCGTAGACCCCTGGCTGATCGTCGTGATTGTTGCCGGCAGCCTCATAATCGTAACGCTCGCCGGCGTCTTACTCGCGCACTACATCAGATCGCGGCGGAAGCTAGGGAAAGGGTTGTTCCACCCGGTAGAAAAAGTGCGCAGTGTCTCGTTCTCACGAAAGCGCAATTCAGACGCAGCAGCCGACCGGCAGAAGATCGAAGATCTGGAGCGCGATATGATGATACGGAAGTCTCTGGCCAGCCGCCCCGCGAGCGCCAGCTTCCCCACCTCCCAGCCATTGAACGATGGAAACGATCGCCCAGAGGACGTAGAGGAAAGGGAAGAGATGACTAGTTTGAGGGAGGATTGGAAGGCGTGGGAGGCGCGCGTTCAGACTGAGAGAGGGACTGCGCATCCTGGTGATGTCAGGCTTGATCGTCATCCGGCTTTCGCACCCTATCTTTCGGTACCACAGCCCACGCGTATGCCTTCGCCACACCACGGCGCTGAGGCTCGTCGTTTCTAAGGTCTCCTTGATTGGGAACCGATGGTTATCTTGTTTCGTCGGTGAAGGATGAAGTAAGGTTTGGGGGCCGGAGTACTACGTCGGCTGCACTCATCGCATCTACGGCAGACTGGCAAGCGTTGAAGAAGTTGTGCTGGAAGGATTGCACGGACCCATGTCTTGTTTTCTTTTTCCCTTTGAATCTGGCATTATGCAAGCGTGGAGTTTGTGATTGGAGTATGATGCTTTCTTGGCGTTTGGTATACTATGAGTTGGCTATAATTAGCAAAAAGCGCCCCTTCTGTCAAGTAGGTACTTCATTTCATTGAAATGCCTACCTACCTTACCTACTTAGGTATATCATCAGCCCTGCATCTTCAGCTCTTACGTCAAATCACAGAAAGTTTCTTTCAGATACACAACGTACATGAGACTACCTCTAAAATAAAGAAGAGCATACTCTCTTTAGCAATGCGGCTGAGTGTGCAGAAACGGATAAAGGTAAGATCTACTATTGGTAGGCTATTGTCAAAAACACTGATAATGGCTTTGGATAATGTGAATTGTCATTTTCATTGTTCGTCAAAATCTCACATATAAATGTTCCATTGAGTCTCGTACTTCTGAGTTGCTGCGTGCACCAGAAGTCGAGCTGGATTATTGATTGAAGTTCTTGCCAATCTACAGTTTTCGCCACGTATAAAGCCGGAGGACGCCGATAACTACTGTACTAACCTAGACTACCTACTGTCCTCCACAACCTTGTAGAATAGACCCCACCTAACTAAGTTACATGTACTTCGTACCCAAGCAACAGTGCTTAGATCACCCACGCACGTGCTTAGTCAGATCTTCCAGATCTGGGTTAACCTACCGCCCTTTCCTTTCCTAATCTTGCGAAGGACTTTCTACTGTACACCATTCCTCTCTCATCATCAACCTCTCTTCCCAACTCCCGCCTCCCCACCGCCGAAAATACGAACCCGTTCTCTCGCCGATATCCTCTCGCCTGCGTGCCGTTTTCCAGTGCTCTTCATCGCCATCGCTATTTCGGTCATCGTCGATCGTTAAAACGGTCGCCACCGTCGCCGTGTTGCCCATCATGGCCACCGCAGTCACCTCGCACTCGGATGCCTTCATCGCGGCCCAGCAGAGCGCCAGCGCCGCGGCGGCCAGCGACGAGGCACAAAAGGAGCAGCCATGGCAGCAAAACCTGAACGAGATTATGCATTGCCGGGACTGCCGCGAGTTTCCGCCTAATCTCATCGAGGAGTTCTCGTCAGGAGACATGGTGTGCGCCTCGTGTGGACTCGTGCTCGGTGACCGCATTATTGATACGCGTTCCGAGTGGCGTACCTTCGCCAATGACGACCAGAACAACGACGACCCCAGCCGTGTCGGTGACTCAGTCAACCCGCTGCTCAATGGTTCCCAGCTCGAGACCAACATCGCCTTCGACGGTAAGGACGCGCGCGAGCTGCAACGCCTGCAGACCAAAGCCGCCAAGAAGAACGAGAAGGACACCAAGCAGAGCAACACAGCCCTGCTCGCTGCCTATCGCGAGATCTCCAACTTCTGCGATGCTATGAACATCACCAAAACCACCCAGGACGCTGCCAAGCACATCTTCAAGATGACCGACGACGCCAAGTACTTCAAGGGCAAGTCCGTCGAGGTCATCATTGCCGGCTGCATCTTCATCGCCTGCCGCCAGTCTAATGCTCCACGCACCTTCCGCGAGATCTTTGCCCTCACCAAGGTGCCCAAGAAGGAGATCGGTCGCACCTTCAAGATGCTTGAGAAGTTCCTGCAAGACGACAAGAACAAGGCCTTCGTACGTCCCATCAACAACGATGGGGCACCTCCGACCCTCAGCGCCACCAATGCTACCGAGCTGTGCGCGCGGTATTGCAGCGGCCTGCGCTTCAACAACAATCATCTCATGGCCCGCCTCTCGTCCGAGCTGTGTGAGAAGAGTTCCGCTGTCAAGGATCTGGCCGGTCGCTCGCCCCTGTCCGTGGCTGCCGCCTGCATCTACATGATCTCTCACCTCATGGGGGAGGGCAAGACCTCGAAGCAGATTGCCGGAGTGGCCGGCGTCAGTGATGGCACTATCAAAACGGCTTATCGCTTCCTGTGGCAAGATCGGAAGACCTTGATAGAAAAAGACTGGCTGACCAAAGGCGGGAGTCTCGACCGATTACCATCCAACTAGAGAATCAGGCGCCGGGGGAAATGGAGGGTGGACGAGGGTGTGAGCGTTGTCGCGTTTGTCGAGGCGCCTAATGAACTGGGCTGGGCTTGACGACCACGACAACTAAAGCGAGGAGTAGAATGCGAACTCTACGCCTGGTTGTCACAGTTTTGACGTTCTTGTACAATCACCTTTTTGGGACTCTCATCTGTCCCTCGATTGCTCGGCGTACACTTCGCAGTGGCGGCTATAGCAAGATTCGATATGGAAGTATGAGGCATAGCGTACTCGCCGCAGGGTGATTCCATTGGCCGCTTGCGCTTTTCTTCTCTTTTCTTTCGCCTACGGCATTCTTCGCATTTGCCTAGGTCCCAAAAAAAAAACTTGAGCTCTTGTTGGAAGACAGAGCATCAACAACTTTGCGCACCCTCTGTCGCCATAAGAGGCCTTCATGGTGCGCATCGGTAACCTCTCGCTATCACGAGGTAGATTGATTCAACGAGGCGACGAGACGTGTGCATACTTTTGTGCGAGTGGCGGGCAGTACCAGGCATAGGAATATTGATCGTCTCCATGTGGCATATGGAAGGCAACGTTCCGAGGGTACAGATTCACTTATGGCAGCGGCATGGAGGCTAGGTGGGAAATTCTAGGTTTGTACTATACGATCGCACGTGTTTACGATCATGCCAATGTGTTTCTCCATTGAAGCTGCCGTCTGCTGTTGCTATTCCCGTCACAAGGTGAACCGTCCCCCTTCTTTCTTTTGATACCCTACCCCACTTGACTTTTGAGCCAACTCATTGCGCTGGCGCCTTTAACGTGATACCTCCAACAGTGATTAGGAGGACGGTCGCATGAGCCATATTTCTGTTTGTGAACCTAGTGAAGCATGATCCAGGGACCGGTACCCCCATTACGCTACTGGCTCTGGATCCTCAATATACTTAATTTCAATAGATACGGATTATTGTACGATACCAAATACCATGATTTATTATTTGCTTCTTGTCCATATGAGTGGTGCCTATTGTGATGCTTTTGAGACTGCTTACGCACTAAACATATAATCGGACCGACAGATACCCTAAACCTTAACAGGCGGACAATTCCGGCTGCTTTAGGCAGAAAACCTGCGGCCTCCCCGGTGTGCCCGTCCCGTAGCTTGTTGGCGTCGGCATACATAGGTATGTCAACACTGCATAATCCTGCGTAAGACTTTAACGGGGATATGGGGAAGGGACATACGATACAGTGTATAAGACAGCCCCAGATGAAGACTGCGTTGTGGATTACTCGCTGTCACACGAACCCAATGGGCTGGGACTACACCCGAGACCCTTCGACCCAGAACTCCAATATCATGTATATAATCACATGAGCGGCTAGACTTGCTACCCGTATATGCCTGATCGAATGAGACAGGCTATACAAGAGCGACCAAAAGCAAGTAGAAAAAGCGAGGCTTTCGAATGTATAGACCTTAGGTCGTCGCCTGGCTGGAGGACTAGGCCTCCATGGCCCCCTTGAAGCTTTAGATGATTATTACAATTCGAAGTTCTTTTCCAAGCCCTTGATCTCAAGCCCTCATTACACTTATACTTCTAACAATTATGTTATGAATTATTTTCTTGCCAGTCTTTTTAGCTGCGTTCTTTGCGCAGTCCTTTGCTTAGTGGCTAGACCTCTCAAAGATGATACTCTCGCCAAGTTTTGGGTCTCTCTGCCAGCGGTTAGTGCAGTGCCAAGTAACCTGTATCATCTTTTTGTGTGGGCGGCAGTATGCTCTATCACCAAGACAGCAGAATTAACATCGCAGCGTTATTATGAATTTTGCAAGAAGCTCGATAAGCCATTCGTTCTGTCTAAAGCGGGTGTTGGTGCTATCGTTATGCTCCCACTTTCTCAGCCACACCTGCTCAGTAAGGAGGTAATTTGGCCGAGATATATGACCAGACGTCAAGCGTTATACGAGAACCCGATCCATTTTGAGATTGTGCGCAAGCGCCTAACTAGAAATGCTGGCACTTTCGCTGCTCTTACGGCAGAGAAGTCAAGCGTTGCATTTCGTCGCTGCTGGGGAGATGACTGGAAGCCTGCCAGTCTTTGGGACACAAGTATCCGGGTTATCTCCTAAGCAGTTAACCCCGCAATCTTTGGGTTGCCGCTTTGCAAAAACGAGGACCTGCTAAGGCAAATAACGCTCTACGCAGAATCTGTGTAGCAAATAGCCTCACTTTTCCTCTATTTCAGTGTTCCTTAGGCTGGTTCTTGGTCCCCTCCTAGCGATACTTGCAAAGAGGTCGGCAACTCAATAAAGTTGGGTTAGTGAAAGAAACCCTCTACCTAAGTACGCATGTTGATTAAGATGCAGTATATACTTAACTATATTCAGCTCTCTCAAATGCTATCAATAACCAATCCACTTCGTTGTAAACCTGATGGGAAGTATCGTAGTAAGCAAAATGGAGGGCGAATAAGCAAATACTATTATTGGTATATAGGTAAAATGACTGGGCAATGTAGATGGAAACCCACATTGACATAGGCGAATTCTTCTACGGAGCCCCACAGGTCCGTAGAGGCTACCCTACAATTACCCCTTTTCAGGTTATTTTCTCAACTTTCTTTTAGTTGCATGCGCAACCAACAAGCATCGTGTTATACTGAGCTTACAAATCATGTAGTTTAGGACAAAAGCCTTGCTCTTTCCCATGACATGGTATTCTACTGGACCTCTCGGTGGTCTATTCGCATTGTAGCCGATGATGTTCGCTCTGTATCCTTGCACGTACCATCTAATGTTGGTTTTGGCAAGTCATTCAAGTTCCTAGGTCACGATGACAATTCAGCTGTTGTATGTCCAGTAACAAGTTACAAATAACCTCTTAAAGTGGTCCTAGATAATGGTGTCCTTATTATGGCCCTCCTCGGAAATAACGAAGGGGTCATGAAGCCTGTGTTTCGTGTTTTAAAAACATGATAAGCGTTCACGAGGAAGAAAGGGGGGGAAGTCGCTTCTACGAGCTGTGCTGCCTTTGCTTCAGACTCAATGATGCTATGTATTCAAGCATCATTATCCACCCACGGTGGATAGTCTATGCCTGTATAGCAAGAAAGGCCGACTTGAAACTGAGTCCGACACTGGAGCTTGCGATTTCCAGATCCGATTAGTCTTCTTGCCAAGGCGACCGATGTTCGACGCCGTGTCGCAACACCTCCTCCATCTTACACTTCGACCACGGATGACGCCAAGTAGACTCATGGTGAGGTCGAGACACTTTAGTCTAAGGATGCGCCGCTGGAAGATGCCAACCCTTAGTATTGATCCTGGCCGAGTTTCCGCTATTATCGACACGTACTCTATGATTGCCACGTTCATCCGGGCTGTTAATGCGCCGGCAGTCGCGTTGGTTCGCGGTTAGGAGGGTGGAATGAGAAGGGTTCTTCTCTGCTCCTATGATTATAATACACAAACGATATATAGGTAGGCAGTAATTTGGATGCCAAACAAGGTGTTATATAAGTTAGATCGTGCAGAGAAGTTTGATTTTTGATCGCGAATATGCCCCTTCGCGCTGGTAACAACGGGACTCGCCATACCGGTTCTTGTATGTAGACGCATTTGCCTTGAGAAATGAAGTGATGAAATGGTCTTTGCGTTCGCGAGAAAACGGAACCCTGCGTGACATGGCTGAACATTTGCCCTATCAAATAAGGCGCAAATGTTCCTTGCACGCATTGCCGCTTCTCTGGCACATCCGCAGACACAGACGTTTGATGAGATGACTACGCCTATGGTACTATCCTTAAGCTTGGGTATTAGAAGGGAGCTCGCTATAGCGCATATGGCCACTCGATGCTACTGGACCGGCAGTTGGTAGCTCGTGTATTTGATTTCCGCTCTGGAGTTCGTGGACATAATCCGCACTTGAGATTTTGGCCGGATATTGCTGCTGAATCACCTGCGGGGGTTCGGAAGCCGTGCTTTGATTAGGTTGCCGCTGCCGTCGCTTTTGTTTCAGTAGGTACCAAACTAGCACAACGACACTTACAACCCCAGCAAAGGCCCCAACAGCAATGCCAACGGCGGCACCAGTCCTAATGCCCCTATTGTTATCATTTCCACTAGTGCGATCACTGGTATCGTCTGTGCTCGTGCTCGTGCTGCTCGGGGTCATTGATGTCTATCCTGTGTCAGTACTTCGGCCTTATGGGCGATGACAGATACTACCGAGAAACCCCGGGATCAATGGAAATGACCATGAATCTATACTTACAGTAGAGGATGTGCTTGATATAAAGTCGGTCGACTGGTAACGCACTTGAATGGAATAAGCGCCTATAGCACCAGCGCCTGCGGAGTAGGGCATTGTTGATCCATCTGAAGCTACAATGACGTTTAGAGTTTGCACCTGCAAAATCTGGGAAACGCAACCCAGCGTGCTCTCCCACGTAAGACTGCTGGTCGATTGGCATTCATATATACGCTGTCTGTTAATGACAGATCATATTAGTATGATTCCATTGTCTCTAGCCGGCTAGTCATGTCGTCTACGGAATGATACATACGTCGGACAGCATATACTTATTGTTTCCTCGGCTGTACCGATACGGTTTGTTTTTGAACATGCTTGTGTAAAACCGCTCGGGCATCGAGCCGGGGAATAGTACTGTGCTGTGTTGCCTGCATAACCATTTGGATAGCAGGTGACTTGTTTGGCCTTGCCTTGAACCAAATATTTGTTGTCCACGTAGTAGATGCCATGTAGCGCGCTCGTGCAATCCGACGATGTCAGGAAGTCTGTCGGTAGCGGCCCTAGATTTGACATGGTGATTAGTATGTCTCCTTAGTGACAGGCAGATGTCAATGTACACGGAACGTGCAGACTAAGATGGACTAGGCGAGTCTCTAGGAGAGAATTTACAGGCTGCGGACGGTAGGGTAGGGTAGGCTTTAAGGATCTAACATATTGCTAGTCGATCCACCAGCTGATCAAGAGTAACAAGGGTGTTATGTAAATTTCCTGTTTCACCAAAACTGGCTTATGACCAGCTTCGAATCCTGCACTCCTCGGACCTCAAACGTGTGGGAAATCTGGCCGTCAGACGTAAGACTACAATCTTACCCCCCCTATTACATTGACCTACCCAGTAGTCCGGTATTGGGGGCCCATGTGGCTTGGGGCGCTTGGGGCGAATATGTGACCAGTGTTGGAACAATATTCGTACGAATAGCCACATGCTTCCGGGCGCAAGCCCCGGAAGCATATGGAGGCATATGGAACCCCATGGAACCCTATGGAAGGTCTAGGATCCACCTAGTCACCTGACCTACCTGTATATAGCCAGGCAATTGGCCCTGCCAATTGCCCCTTCGATCTAGACCTTCGTAGCAGTTTAGTTAATAGAATTGGACTCCTTACCACCCTTTTTTACGTACGACCTAAAGGTTGTACGAACCTTATATTTTTAAAAGTATAGCTTACTAATATTAATTAGTTGTTAACTAGTAACGGCTAACAAGCAGCAAATTAGCAAAATAAATAATAGAATTTTAATATTAAACGTATAAGCTACATGTTTTATTTTATACTTTAAGCTTTAATGTTAAATTATATAAGCAAAAAAAAATCGTATAAATTAAAGCTTTAGCGTTAAGTTATATAAGCAACAATTTAATTAATAATGTATTATTATATATTAAATTAGCAGTATTGCTTATATATAAGTATAACTTACGTATAACTAATAGTTTTATTTGTTATATAAATAAAATAAAAAGTTATGTATAAATTGCGCATAAACTATTATTTACTTATATAGTTTTTTTTTGTACAAGCAAAGCTAGCTTACTTTTTTACTTTTTAAAAAAAATAAATAAATATAAACAAACATTAAGTTTACTTTTACTTTTATATAAATACGTACGTATAAAAGCAAAAGCTATTAATATTAATTAGTAGTTATATTAGCAATTATAAATTAATAAAGTAAATAAACAAAAGCTTACTGTTAAAAAAACAGTTTTTGTGCTATTTTTTAAAACGGTTCGTACAAAAAAAAAAAATTTAGTAAATTTTAACATAAACTAAAACAAATGTATTAACGTTAATTTTTTATATAATTTAAAACTAAAACATATTTGCTTAATTGTTAACTATATTAACTTAATTTATATAATATAAAACTAAAATATATTTGCTTAATTGTTAACTATATTAACTTAATTTATTTTTATATAACTAATTAAAAAAAACAGTAAGCTATATTTATACTTTTTAACAATTATAAAAATAATATTATTATTAAACGTAAAAAACTTTATTTTTACGTATAAAAAAATAAGCATTAGTATAAACATATTTGCTAAAATTTAAAAAAAAAAACCGCTAAAAAATATTAAAACATTTTTATTAATTTTATAAAACTATTTAATTTTAAAAAAATAACTATATACTTTAAACAATGTTTATATAAATATATATAAATAAAAATTAAAAAATAATAAATTATATAGTTTTATAAAGTTAACTTTTAAAAATAAACAATATATTAGTTTTTATATATTGTTTATTTATTTAAAAAAAAGCTTATTGTT